>NQII01006420.1:110259-160998 GCA_002778355.1 Clitarchus hookeri
CGCCACCCCATTGCCACTTAGCTGTTAGCGGATACCTGAACGAGACGTTGCCGCAACGCTGGATTGGTCGAGGAGCAGCTGGTGACCAGGCTCTTCATCACTGGCCCCCAAGAAGCCCGGATCTTACCCCGTGCGATTTTTTTTCTATGGGGGTACATAAAGTATCAAGTGTTTCGTCCACCATTGCCGGCTAACATTGACGACCTCAAAACGAGAATTACGGACGCCATCCAAACGGTAACACCAGACGTGCTGACAAGAGTGTGTGTGGAACGAGTTTGACTATCGCGTAGATGTCGTTCGGGTCGCTCATGGTGGTAACATTGAACATTTACGAATGTATGGTAAACAAACTTCACGGTTCCACGGTTTATTTGATTGGTGAATCAATGTTGTAGGTTGTTTTGTTTTGATATTATAGACCTTCAAAGTTGGGGTATTCTTGTATACTCAGCCTGTATTTTCTAATCCGTAGCTGCTTGTCATGATACAGGTTCCCGTCATGCTGACGTCACAAAATTCTTATGTTTGCTTGGTTGTTCGGGTTTAATTGTGTCGCACTCGGCGTGTTGTGCTCCCGACATCATGCGCGAGAAGGTTTCACTATAACATATATTTGCTTGAGTACCTGTGACGTATGAAATACCTGCATGTATAGGCTGTTAGAAATTAAGTGATACATTTTGAAACCCGTTGTTAGGATCTACATTCACATTACCGTCTATATCCGCGTTTCCTAACATTCACCGCCGCATCCACCGATGTACAACAGACGTTCACCAATCACTGTTTCGGTTGAGTCCTGTTAAACAGATTGATGCACCAGTTGAGCCGGCCTGAAAATCGGGTGGATCTAGTGGATTTTCCCCAAAGCATTGACCTATGAATTTTCAAACATTTTCTCTGAAAAATAAAATTTATCACACTCTCAACTCGTAAGTTTCAAGCATTCCAAAAAATACCAAATTAATTCGGATGTAGAATTTGATAAATGGGCGATAAAATTTTTTTGAATTTGTTTTATAATGGCATTAATTTATTTCTGGAAGTAGATTAAAATACCGCTGAAAATCAACCTGATGTTCGAGAAATGCCTGAACTGGTGAACACCAATCACTAATAGATTCACCGAGGAATTCCTGAAAAGGCGGTATTATGTGCTCGCGCCACATTGCCACACGCCCGACAACTCAGCTCGTGTGAGGAACGTAACTACGTCACTACTATGGTAAGTGTTAAGTGCGCCGCCTGTACATGGTGTGTCCAATGGCTGGAAGCAATAAGGACGACCTGGGTGCACACATCGCGTATCTGGTCGCTTCTACGTGCAACTGCCGTGCAGCTTAGTCTCGTCTACTAACTTCATAGGACATTCAGGGAGAAGCTGTCGTTTCATTGCGTAATAATAAAGACAACATTCTGATGCACGTCCCCGCGGCATGTTAAGGAGCCTGTGCTCTGTGTTTCATATGTAAAAGTTATTATAAAACAATTGTATGAGCCCATGTTCACTTTAAAAAAATTATCATTAAAAACAGGTTTTTGAATATTGACTACGAAAATCACCTTATTGCTGAATCAATGTAAATCCAAGATAATAGGAATACTTACCCCTTAAGACCGTTCAACAATCAACGTTTTTCTTCGCAAATTTTGATGGTATTTTGTGGTTTCGTAATATGGCATCAGTGATAACTTGTTGGAAAAACCAATTCTATAGAGAAATAACACTGGCCANATTTTGTGGTTTCGTAATATGGCATCAGTGATAACTTGTTGGAAAAACCAATTCTATAGAGAAATAACACTGGCCGTGTTTCCAGCGCAAAAAAATATAATTTTACCATTAAAAATTTTTAAAACGAAGTTATGAGAATTTTAACTTAAAATCATGGTTGGTAAACATTTTTGTTACAATTTGTGTTTTTTGAAATGACAGGAATGGCATGTAGCCATTTCGTTGATATTCGACAGCGGTTACACCTGTGGTTATGATTTAACTCCTAATTAGTTTGTCTNTGGCATGTAGCCATTTCGTTGATATTCGACAGCGGTTACACCTGTGGTTATGATTTAACTCCTAATTAGTTTGTCTTTGAATTTTATCTTAAATGTTAAGATTGAAATACGGGTGAGCAGCATAACGAATTTACAAGAAATATTCATGACGTTTTAATAACCCAAACAATTATTTTGAACTGTGTTCTAACATATTATTTTTCGTCTAATTTTCGAGATTTGTACGAAAAATAACACAGATGTAAGATGACTGTGACTCGTTTCATTATTGGGGCCGCAGTGACTCAGCGGCTAGCCTGTCCGTCTCCCACCAAGGCGAAGCGGGTTCAATCCCCGGCCAGGCCATTCCCCGACTTTTGCATGCGGGAATCGTGCCAGACTATGCCACTGGTCGGCGGGTTTTCTCGGGAATATCCCGTTTCCCCCGCTCTTCCATTCCGGCACTGCTCCATCCTTACCTCAATTATCCTCATCGGTCTCAAGATCTCACTGTTAAGAGCCGCCCAAATCTTTTAACTCACTCGTTTCATTATTTCTAAAAAGTTATTTTCCTCGATTGTTATATTTGTCTTAGACAATTATTATAAGCCACAAAGAAAAAACATTGCAATACGCCAAAAATGCAGAAAATAATTTCAGCCACTCGAACGGTCTTAAACGAGTAATGTTAGCTATCAAGAATTTTTTCTAGGTGCATATTTCCAAAGTTTCAGTTATCAGCGAACAAAGTTTGATATCTCAGTACAGTGTGTGGCAACTCAAAATATACGAGTTTCCAAGAGTAACAGTGTGAAATTAACAAAATGCCTTACTCCATCGCATTTTCATGCTACATTATTCCATGCAAAGGTATAACCATCAATATTTAAGTTGCCAAGCGTTTACGCGTAACAGAGATTTCTCTACTGCACATTGCAATGTGATCAATTAAGAAATTTGAATTGTTTGAGTTGTAACTCTGTTGTACTGGTGATTCGAAGTATTAGCTCCTGGTAGACAAAATCCATACGAGAAGAAAAAAACTTGTACAGATGTATCTATTTGTGAGCTAACATTGCCAGCATGAGTAGAGATGTATCTATTTGTGAGCTAACATTGCCAGCATGAGTACAGATGTATCTATTTGTGAGCTAACATTGCCAGCATGAGTACAGATGTATATATTTGTGAGCTAACATTGCCAGCATGAGTACAGATGTATCTATTTGTGAGCTAACATTGCCAGCATGAGTACAGATGTATATATTTGTGAGCTAACATTGCCAGCATGAGTACAGATGTATCTATTTGTGAGCTAACATTGCCAGCATGAGTACAGATGTATATATTTGTGAGCTAACATTGCCAGCATGAGTACAGATGTATCTATTTGTGAGCTAACATTGCCAGCATGAGTACAGATGTATATATTTGTGAGCTAACATTGCCAGCATGAGTACAGATGTATCTATTTGTGAGCTAACATTGCCAGCATGATTACAGATGTATATATTTGTGAGCTAACATTGCCAGCATGAGTACAGATGTATATATTTGTGAGCTAACATTGCCAGCATGATTAAAGATGTATATATTTGTGAGCTAACATTGCCAGTATGAGTACAGATGTATCTATACATTGCCAGCATTTGCAGCATGAAATCTAAACCAAACTTCAGTTACGTTGCTGGGTACAACTGTGTGGCGAGCAGATGGCGTCACTATCAGGAAGCCTCGTAGTCAAACACGATTACCGTGCATTAACGAAACCTTGTTCTGCTGTGTATATAAAGGAGTTCTGTTCATTGATCATAGCGCTGTTAAACAAACGTAAACACAAGAACTAAGAAGTGATTTGCCGCGTAGTCGCAGAATGTCATCTTCAAGCAATAATTATTATAACGTTTGACTTTTGTTATTAAAAAGTTTAAGAATGTACGGCATTATTTTTCGTAATACTCTATAAAAGAACAATTACGCTGATTAATATTTTGTCTTAATCAAGAACATCATTATTGTTATTCATACGCCGAAGTAATTTGACCACCATCACATGTTTCGAAGCACATAATGGCTTGTTATGGCTTTATCAAACAAAATTTAGTTAATTTTGTCGAATTCTCATTTATATGGTGATGCAAATAAATTTACGTGCCGAGATAGTAGCCAAACTGCATGGGTGTGATTCCTCGCTAGATGCGTGCCTTAGTGAAATACAAATTATTACAGTTATGGTTTATACAGAACGCTCGAAAACTCAGTGCTCGAACTACAGACATAGTTTATTTGGACCAATAGAAACACAAACTATCTTTACACTTATATCCGGAAACGTGTTTTTTATACAAATAATTGTGTTCAAAATAGTGGCGTACAACGCCTGGAGAACAAGGCCGTGCGATCATGCATGTAGGACAAGTTGCATAAGAAATAGGCGCGCGACGCTGCGTATGTAATAATTAGAATCGTGCAACTACTTCCTATGCAACTTGCTCTACATGCATGGTCGCACTGCACATTTGAACACAATTATTTGATATAAAAATACGTTCCCGGACGTAAGTGTACAAGGCTTTCGTGTTACTATTGGTCCAAAGAAACTGTGTCTGGAGTTTGGGCACTGAGTTTTCGAACATTCTGAATACGTTATCAGGGATCGGCACTGAAATTGAACTGGATATGAAAATTACCTATCCGAAAAAAAATTGCATTCCTGTTATACTGAACTCAAAAGGTTGGAAATCCGTCCACGTGAAATTTAATTCAGAAATATGCTTCAGTTCAGATAGCTTCGGACTTAAATAGCATGACGCTTCTGCCACCTGAGTTATGGTCCATACAGTATAAGGAGGCCACTTTCTGACAGTCAGTGAGTGGCAACTTAACGTTTATGAAACAAACGAAGTGCCATTTACAAAATCCTGTATCAGTTGGTGCACGAACGAACAAAAGTTAAAATTACGTTGGCTATTCTGAGTCCACTGCCAATGCACATCACAAAAGCAGAAAATACGCGGATAAGAAAGAGTTCTTACATTTATTAATGCATTTTATTGTACAAGGACACAAAACAATGATTGTTAGTGTTAAAAACTAAACTTCGTGATAATGTAGTTATGTATAGGTGTTCAAAATTAAATGTACAATAGAACGATACGACGCGGAAAAGTTTTCTGAAGTTGTGCTAACTTCAGAAAGTTTTTTCACGTCGTATCATCCCTCTCCAATCTCGCTTTCAACACGTCCTTGATATTAATTCGGAAAGCATATAGAAATATTGCAATATATTGTTGAATTATTTTTTCTAATAATTTGATGAAACAACACGAATTTGAAATATATTTCCAGCCCGTAACCTAAGAACAATCATTTTTAAAAAATACGCTATCTGTTATCCAAAAACAGCGGCTCAAACTTCGCAGTGACGTGCTGTGCGCGCGATCTCTCTCATATTATGCGAGGTATTACCAGCCAGAAATGAACCTCTTTCCTGCGCGATATACTATAACGAATTTACAAACAAATGCCGATAGTTATATTTTTCCACGAGCTCTGCATAATTTTTAAAGTAACATATATTTCATGCTACCTTTGTCAGTAAATTCTTGGGAGAGAATTGGGGAGTTCCCCTGTGTAACTTGGACGTTTTTGTGCCAGATTTTGTGTCTTGTCAGTGGATTGTGCGCTCCAACCAGGGTGGAAGAAGGGTGAGGGTGATGTCGCGGGGATTCCTACGGTACTAATTTTCGAGCTGTGGTCTGCACAATTCTGGTTTGGGGTACCCCTTGCTTCCTTCGTCGTGAGCGCCTATCTGCCGTTTCTCTTACGTGGCTGAAGGTTCTTCCCCGAGCAATTAGCCTCGGGACTTTTCATGTATCCTTCGAGCCTCGGTTCATCTCCGGGGGTGCATCCCCGGGTTGAAAGTTCCATGGTCAGCTGCCTGCCCTGGATATGTATTAATAAGATTGCAGGGTGTGATAACAGCGCTATGCCAATTCTAGTATGCGGCATGCGTCAAGCAATCTGAACCATGGTTATTTCCAGACACGGAAATAAACTGGAATATGCGAAAGGCATTTCACAAGCCTGGAATTCGTAATGCAGTTTAATTTTATTTAATTCATGTTCGGATTGAAATTAGACAATGATATCCGAAATTCCCGAACTGAAAATAAATTTTTATGTTATGTAATATTTAATATGGGGACTATAATTGAAATGATTTGACTGAAAATCAATCTTTCCGAACTGCAATTCACAAAGTGGTTTCAATTCTACACCGAACATAAATTAGACAATGGCTCGTATAGTTTCCGAAATGAAAATAAATTTTCTACGTGAACTGACATAATATAATAACTAAAATCGAAGTGATTTTGCTGACAATTCAGCTTTCCGGACTACAATTCAGAGGGTGGTTTCATTTCAGTTAAAATTTCAACTACAATTAGTCAACAACCCCCACAATTCCGAACTCAAAACTAAATTGTATCTGTGAACAGATTTAATATAAGGACTAAAATGTAACTGATGTCACTAATGTCTAGCTTTTAAAGCTACAATTCACGAGGTCGTTCCGTTTAAGTTCAAGACGGAATTAAAATTAGAAAATTACTCCTAAAATTTTCGAACTGAAAAAAAAAAAATTGTGTGGAAATATTTAATATAAGGACAGTAATTCAACAGATATTTCTTACGTCCAGCTCTCCGACAGTAATTGATTAAGTGTTTTCTTTTCAGTTGAAACGCGAAATGGAATGAGGCAATTATCCTAGTATTTAAATCCAGTCTGAAAGTAAATTATATGTTTGGTAATATTGTATTTAAGGAATACAGTTGAATTAATATTGCCGAAAATCACTAACACGGTGGTTTCTTGTTACATTTCCAGTGGCTGGGATTTGACGGGAAGTTTCTTTTCACCACGAGAATAGATTAGTATTTATCTTAGTATAGCGACAAATTCTCCCGTACTTCAAAAAAATCTGAAATCGTCTCAAAGCACGAGTGTCTGTAACCAACTTTGCTGTTGTACCTGTGCATGCATTTTTACTTTTACCCAACGACGCCCATGGTAAAAGCTACAATTTTGTGTACTATTGTAACAAAATCAAACATTGTCGGCGCTGAAACCAAAACCAAAAACCGTGCTAGACAGCGAATTACATACGGTGGAGGTAAAATATTGCTATACGCTGAGTTAGGCGTTGAAAAATTTTGAAATGAGACTACATCACATGCTCAGTTCCAAGGTCGTTTGCCCGGAATGAGTTGAGAGGTCGTGACCGGAGTTGCTCCTCTGTGCATGCTTTGTTAAAAAAAATAGCACTTAACGCAAGAGTCTTTGGACAGGTGGGCGTTGCATTTGGAGAAGTGACGGACATAGCCCCATTACTCTCGCTGTGGCATTCAGCCAGTGCTTCATTTGTACCTCATTTCACTATAGGAGACACTTGAAACCTCACTCCAGCACTGCAGCAGAGTTTCCGAAGCAAGCTGGTGAGAGCTGCACGTGGCAGCCTCTCACAGCCAGTGCTTCATTTGTACCTCATTTCACTATAGGAGACACTTGAAACCTCACTCCAGCACTGCAGCAGAGTTTCCGAAGCAAGCTGGTGAGAGCTGCACGTGGCAGCCTCTCACAGCCAGGCTGACAATTTGCGAGTTTCATCAAAGATGAATGATTCCGAACATGATCATAATTCAGGCGAAAAATTTAAACATTATCAGGAATGTTTTGCAAGGGTTGTGCAAGCCGATTGTTATCGTGATAGCATGATTTGAGGTCCAAAATTCTACACAAATATATTATTCAGGTGAGGTAACAAATCAATGTATATGTGACAGATGAAACGCCATTTTCATTTAACAACAACTTATGTGAGATATATACACTTAAGAGCCAAAAAAACTGGTACACCTGCCTAATATCATGTAGGGCCCCCGAGCCCGCAGAAGTGTCGCAAGACGACGTGGCGTGGACTCGACTAATGCCTGAAGGTATGCAGGAGGCAATTCACACAATGAATCCTGCAGGGCAGTCCACAAATCCACAGGTGTGCGAGGCGGTGGAGATCTCTTCTGAACAGCACGTTGCAAGGCATCCCAGATATGCTCAATAATGTTCATGTCTGGTGATTTAGGTGGCCAATGGAAGTGTCTAAAGTCAGAAGAGTGTTCCTGGAGCCACTCGGTAGCAACTCTCAACGTGTGGGGTGTCGCATTGTCCTGCTGAAATTGTCCACGTCCGTAGGAATGCACAATGGACATGAATGGGTGCAGGTGATCGGACAGGTGCTTACGTATCTGTCACCTGTCAGAGTCGTATCTACACATATCAGGGGTCCCATTTCACGCCAACTGCACACGCCCCATACCATGACAGAGCCTCCACCAGCTTGAACAGTCCCCTGTTGACATGTAGGGTCCATGAATTCATGAGGATGTCTCCATACCCGTACACGTCCATCCGCCCGATACAATTGGATACGAGACTCGTCAGACCAGGCAACGTGTTTCCAGTCATGAACAGTCCAATGACGGTGTTGGCGGGCCCAGGCGATGCGTAAACCTTTGTGTCGTGCAGTCAACAACGGTACACGAGTGGGCCTTCGGCTCCGAAAGACTATATCAATGATGGTCCGTTGAATATTTCGCACGCTGGCACTTGTTGATGCCCCAGCATTGAAATCTGCGCCAATTTGAGAAAGGGTTGCACGTCTATCACGTTTAATGATTCTCGTCAATCGTCGTTTGTCCCGTTCGTTGACGATATTTTTCCGGCCGCAGCGATGTCGAAGATTTCATGTTTTACCCGATTCCGGATATTCACGGTACACTCGTGAAATGGTCGTACCCGAAAATTCAAATTTTATCGCTACCTCGGAGATGCTATGTCCCATCTCTCGTGCGCCGACTATAACACCACGTTCAAACTCACTTAAATATTGATAACCAGCCATTGTAGCAGCAGTAACCGATCTAGCAACTTTGCCAGGCGCTTGTTGTCTTATATAGGCGCTGCCGACCGCATCGCGTTACTCTGATTGGTTACATAACTCTGTTATTTTTGTTTACTTTTTCGACAGTTTTTATTGTTGTTTAGTTTTTTATAGTCCGTTAAATAAATAATGCCTCTCAAACGAAAATCAAGTCTTTCAAGAGCATCGTCTCAAGCACAAGCGAAAAGATTTGCTCGATCGCAAGAGTCTTCACAAGATGCCGAACTGAGAAGACACGAGCAAGCACAGTGACAAGCTGCTTTGAGAGCCGCTGAATCGTCTGCTCAGATTCAGCAAAGGTTCAAAGCACAGGCCGCACGCCAGAAACATATCAGGATATTAGACTCTCCTGCCGATACTCAACTCCGTCAAGATGAACAGGCCGAGCGTCAAGCACTTATAGAGCCTCCGAAACGCCTGTTCAGACCCAACTACAACTAGAAGAACGACAGTCTGCTTTAGGGGCATCCGAAACAGCTGAACATTCACAGGCGAGAAGANGACAAGCTGCTTTGAGAGCCGCTGAATCGTCTGCTCAGATTCAGCAAAGGTTCAAAGCACAGGCCGCACGCCAGAAACATATCAGGATATTAGACTCTCCTGCCGATACTCAACTCCGTCAAGATGAACAGGCCGAGCGTCAAGCACTTATAGAGCCTCCGAAACAGCTGAACATTCACAGGCGAGAAGAATCGCAAACGCGGAACTCCAAGCTTTTCAAAGAAACACTTGGTCTGTATTTAATGACGCGGCATTTCATTACAATCCCTTAATTGATTATAAGAATCCCAGACGTATTGTTATGGGACTCGTGAACAAGTCGTGTTGGTTTTGTAGTGCTTTGAAATGGAAAGATGAGATCGCAGGGATGTGCTGTTCCAGCGGGAAAGTCTCCCTTCCTTTACTTGGTGAGCCAGAATAGCCTCTGAAAACTTTGATGAATCATGGCGGTTTTTAAAAAGGATCAGAAAGTACAACTCATGTTTCCAAATTACATCTTTTGGTGTTGACAGAGAGATAATAATGCCCGGATTTTCGCCAACGTTTACTGTTCAAGAGCAAGTTTATCATAGAATAGGTGTGCTTTTTCCAGCTATCAATGAACAGCATAAATTCTTGCAGGTATATTTAATTTGTAACGAAGAAATTGAAACAAACCGCCGANTGAACAGCATAAATTCTTGCAGGTATATTTAATTTGTAACGAAGAAATTGAAACAAACCGCCGATGCCAATTTATCCAAGGAGTTGAAAGAGAGACAACGTTGAAAATTCAAAGAATGTTGCATGAACACAACATCTTGATAAACACATTTAAAACCGCTTTAGAGAACCTGCCTCAAGAGGATTGTAAGGTAGTCATCCATGCTGGTCGGACTCCGCGTGGAGAGCATGAGACGCTCAACAATGCCACTTTAATTAATGAAATCGCTGCAGAGGTGAGCGGCGACCAGTTCTCATCAAGACACATTGTCCTGCAAGCACATGGGAATACGTTGACACTCATAAGTTTTATGACGCCCTGCAATATCCGTTGACTTATAGCCAGGGATGAGAGGGATATAATTTTGAAATTCCACTCATTAATCCTATAACAAAACAGCTTGTTCCAAACAAAAACGTTTCGTGTATGGATTTTAATGCGTATCGCATGATGTTGCGAGAGGATGATTTCAACTTCTTTGGGCGGTGCAGACAACTTTTTCATCAATTTCTGGTCGAAATGTATATCAAAGTAGTATGTGAACGCCTCCGCTACATCTCTTTAAATAAAAAAAAACNCATCAATTTCTGGTCGAAATGTATATCAAAGTAGTATGTGAACGCCTCCGCTACATCTCTTTAAATAAAAAAAAACTGCGAGTTGAAAATTACATACATCTGCAAGATGTTATTAATAGCAATACTAATGTAAACCTCAGTGNCATCAATTTCTGGTCGAAATGTATATCAAAGTAGTATGTGAACGCCTCCGCTACATCTCTTTAAATAAAAAAAAAACTGCGAGTTGAAAATTACATACATCTGCAAGATGTTATTAATAGCAATACTAATGTAAACCTCAGTGNAAAAAAAAACTGCGAGTTGAAAATTACATACATCTGCAAGATGTTATTAATAGCAATACTAATGTAAACCTCAGTGATTTAGGTAAAATGGTAATTCTTCCATCTTCATTCGTCAGCAGTCCCCACTACCTGCATGAATACACCCAGAATGCATTCGCCTGGAGTTACGGTAGACCCAATCTTTTTGTCACTTTCACTTGCAATCCCTCATGGAAGGGAATTAAGGAGGAACTAATGCCCGGACAAAAAGCTACTGACGGACACGATTTAGTTGCCAGAGTCTTTCGTTTAAAAGTACAAAATATAATGAATGTTATTATCAAAAGCAAAATATTCGGAGACGTATAGTGCTACATGTATTCAATTGAGTAGCAAAAACGAGGTTTGCCACATGTGCACATCCTAACATGGCTCAACGAGAAGCTGCGCCACAACAAAATATACAACTTAATAAGCACCGAGATTCCAGATCCAGCACAAGATAAAGATTTGTACGACACCATAGTCCGAAACATAGTTCATGGTCCACGAGGCGTGCATAACCCAGCATCGCCTTGCATGAAAGGTGGGAAATGTACAAAAAAAAATTCCCCAAGCGCTACTAGAAGAAACTGTGCACAATAACAAAGGCTACCCATTATACAGACGCAGCGCACCAGAAGATGGTGGTAGAAAAGTCACACTGTCAAGGTTCGCAGCGGGGCGTTCGTAACCTTAGACAATAGCTGGGTTGTGCCATTTTCGCCCATTCTATGTAAAATGTTTAATGCTCGCATTAATGTAGAAGCTTGCAGCTCTGTCCGCGCTATTAAATATACATGGAAGTATATAAATTAAGGAAATGATCAGGCAATTTTCAGAAAACATCAATCTCAGAAACGACGGTGGGGTGCAGCTCGTTAATGAACTCCAGATTTTTAAAGCAGGGCATTACGTCGGTAGCAACGAGGCAGCATGGCGGCTCCTTGGTTTTCCCTTACATGAGAGACATCCAACTATTAGTCATCGTGCCGTGCACTTGGAAAACAGGGAGCGCGTGTATTTTAATGAGAACTTCAATTAAATGCTCTCATAACCGCCCAAGACCACACTAGCCTTTTTTGTTTTGTCAAACCGATTCTTTCGCAAAAACTTTGTTGTATGCAGGAATTCCTGTTACTACACTTGGATCACTTCAAGAAAGGAATGGAAACACCGTGTTCAAGGCACGCCTGGAGTTAAATCATTAGATGCCCTCGGCCGTGTGCACTCCGTCCAGGTGACAAGTTTTGAATGTTTCTGTTTGCGTATGCTTCTGCACCATGTCCGGGGTCTGACAACCCATAGACNTCTTTCGCAAAAACTTTGTTGTATGCAGGAATTCCTGTTACTACACTTGGATCACTTCAAGAAAGGAATGGAAACGCCGTGTTCAAGGCACGCCTGGAGTTAAATCATTAGATGCCCTCGGCCGTGTGCACTTTGTCCAGGTGACAAGTTTTGAATGTTTCTGTTTGCGTATGCTTCTGCACCATGTCCGGGGTCTGACAACCCATAGACCTTAAAGCTGTAATGGTAAGGAATGAGCAACGTATAGAGAGACATGTGAAGCTCTGCGTCTGTTGGAGAATGAGAATCATTGGGACAAAATCATGGAGGAAGCCGTGCAGTGCCGGTCACCAGCAAGAAATCAGGGAACTATATGCAACCCTCATATCATCTTGCGGCCTTAGCAATCCCCAACAGTTGTGGGATAAGTACAAAGAGTACATGGTGGAAGACATTTTGCAACGGCTACAGCAGACACACGCGAACATGACATTTAATGAATTCACTTATAACGAAGCGCTTGCAAAAATTGAAGCTAAAATAATGGCAATTGTGGGGAAAAAATTAAGCGATTTCGGAATGATTAGCCCTCCATGATCAGACGCAAGTGACTTAAGAGACGAAATTGTTCAAGAGTTAAACTATGATGTCCCAGCGTTGCAGCAGCAAGTGACCGAAATGGTGCCACGGTTATTACCAGAACAAAGACACGTGTTTCACCAAGTGTTACGTCAAGTGGAGTCGGGGAATGGTGCACTCTTCTTTCTAGATGCCCCTGGTAGAAGGAGAAAAACAATTTTGTTAAATTTATTTTTGGCCCATATAAGAAAAGACAAAGAAATTGCTGTAGCCGTAACTTCCTCCGGCATAGCCGCCACACTACTGAGCGGGGGCCGTACCGCACATTCCGTGTTAAAGTTGCCACTGAATCTTGCTCAGGAAGTCTCACTCATCTGCTATTTTAGTAAAAAATAGCGCTCGGAGTACAATGCTGCATCAATGTAAGTTGTTAGTGTGGAACGAAAACACAAGGTCACACAAAAAAAAAGCGATAGAGGCCCTAAACCAAACTCTACAGGATATACGAAACAATACAGACAATATGGGAGGAATGGTTGTATTACTGGCTGGTGACTTCCGCCAAACTCTACAAGTGATTCAGAGGGGCACACCTGCATATGAAATCAAAGCCTGTCTCAAGTCGTGAAGCTTATGGGCAAATGTCACGAAATTGAGCTTGACGACAAATATGAGAGTGCACCTCTACAATGATGTTGATACAGGACATTATGCTGATACACTATTGAAAATTGGAGATGGGCGGTTAGAAACAGATGCCGAGGGCTGTGCGTCACTAACGGGGATTTTGGTGATTTCGTGCAGAGTGGTATGGAACTGATTGCTAGCGTTTACCCAGATCTACAAAGAAATATAAATGACGGCCAGTGGCTATGTAAAAGAGCGATTCTAGTGATTCTAGAATAAAACACGTATGTGAGTCTATCCACTTAGTATCCTTTTGAAGTGTGAATGAACTGTACTTAGTATCCATAATGGTAAGTGTCATCCTACAAGGGAGCAGCAGTAAACCGCAGTTTTGAAACAGATTTCAGACATTAGAGTAGGGCTGCGAGCCGACCCCGACAAAGGTCAGCATGTACGTCGCCAAAACACCACACATGATAGGCCACCCATACAGTGGACAGGGCACACATGTACCGTAGAGCCCCACGCTAGAGAGCCTACATGACAAAGCAGTTAACCCAATCCAGCCAGAGCGTATAGAGCCACCACAAGGAGCGTGCCAGGCCTGACAAGGAGCGACCTAACCACCTCTGGGTACACAATAGCTAAGGAACCGTCGCTTGTGGCGTGAACAGTAGAACCTTCCTGTACATGCAGTTTACACGCAGAAGCGGTAGTACGTGGAGCGACAGAGGAACAGCTGCTGTCCTTGCGCAGTCAGTCTCTAAGTAACCAGACATCAGCCTTTAGCTGCTTAACCCTCCAGTATTGAGCTCAAGCCACCCGTCAACTGTCGAGCCTCACCTCGCAGCCCTCCTTGCCAAACTCTTTGGCCCCCCTCATTTCCCGGAGCTGCTCGTCCAATCATCGCCTACCTCCACCAGTGTCAGCCCATGTACCCAGCGAGGGACATCACATGGACACCGCTGCAGACTACAGCCGGACCAGCCCCAGCAATGAGCACGTACCAGCCACGGGTGAGGCTTGCGAGGTAAGCCCAGCTGCCCGGAGGCCTCAACCTCGTACTGCTCCATTACGTACCCTGTCGACGGCCTACCCCTCCTGCCCTGTTTAAAGGGGTAGTCACGGCCAAGCGCCAGATCCTCCAGACTCCGCCTGAGTCTGTGTCCCTGACCTGACGCACTAGACACCTTGCTGATGTAAACTCGCACCTTTGTCCTGGCCGGCACACGTCAACTGTGCATGTGAAACTTCCCCTATATAGTGAACATAGTGTTCCCTTCAGATTAATTATAAAAAAAAGAAAGTTTTATTGTATTTATGACTTTATTTGTTACATTTCTGCATTAAAATTAATTCTGTGACTGGCATAAATTTTTATTCTTCTTGTTCGTAAGCAAATATTTTTATGCCAACCCAAGTATGTAGCAAAGCATCCAAGCATAAATCAACATTATATTTTTTGAAAGAATTAGGTTTGAAAGTACATATTTTGCAAGTAACATTAATCCTGTTTATTGCAGAACCAAGGAATGTATAAAAACAATGCATCATTTTTATTTCAAGCCTATCACTTGACTACCAACAGAAACAAAACAACCAAACAATATTACACTGTTTTCTCTGTTCACAGCAAGTATTTTCATGAACATACATCAACCTATTTTTTTTGTCTTCACTTGAACTGACTNCCAAACAATATTACACATGCTTACTGTTTTCTCTGTTCACAGCAAGTATTTTCATGAACATACATCAACCTATTTTTTTTGTCTTCACTTGAACTGACTTGGTTTGTTGTATTACTCTATTATTCTAATTACTTTTTAAAGACTGTAAACTTAAATAAGTTAAATATTGCTTATAATTATGCTGCACTCCACCAATAACAGTAACCTAAAATGATCTTAAATATAAAGAAAATGCTTCTTCATACATTGGCAGCATATTGGTGATTCCCCACAGCTCTAGTGGTGATCAATGACAAGACAAATATTGTTAGCCCTTACCAGTATAAGAACCACCACCTTCCCCCTCTGCTTGGCTTTCACAGAAAATTAAGATCACAACTGTTTGCAATGTGAGACACAAAGGTTATTTAAAACTCAGGTATTCCAGATTTTACCAAAATTAATTACTGCGCAATATGGAATTTATCAACAGGAGATAGAGTTCTTATAAGAACACCTGCTTTCTTTTACATAATTTTGACAGCCTCAAATTTACGTCTCTCGCTCCACCCACACCAACATTTGAGTACACACAGCAATTAAAAATCAGTTCTCAGAACATAGAAAATTTGATACTTCTAGCACAAACACGAAAAATAAAACTTCAGAACTTAATAACAAGACTTTATTTCAAGCTGTGTTCACAAATACATAACAATAATAAACACACAATATGTAGAAAAATGGCCTCACTTCAATAAGTTTGTATCTGAGGGGTGAAATGGACACTTCTGGACAAACGCTTACCAGTTTTATGCTATGTTTCTGGTATTTCCTTGAGAATGGCTTAGCTAGTGAACGTCACAAGCACCACTGCGATATCCAGGAACAAACACTGCTATCGAGTCGAAACTGTACGTATTCGGCTGCAGTTAACTTGTTACCAACAAGTTCAACTTAAGTCAAACTTAATTAGCAGTATCCGTGATTTACCAACATCAAAATTCACAGGGTACAGTCTCATACAAGAGACTGCAGCATTTCCAACAAACGTAGATGGTTAAATTACTGTTGGCTTGACTGTTAGCAGTAAAAACAAAATAAAATGCAGCTTCCTATAAATAGAGACAAGATTATATGGTGAATACAGATAAAACCAAATCAACACAGAAATACATGCTAATACACTGCATAAACAAAAAATTTGGTTAACTAAATTTAAAAAAAATCCATTTTATCAGTAAAACATAGTTTCTTTTATAAATAATATTAAGGATATTTTTGTAAACAAATGATTAAAGCGAATACATTGCCTAGAAACTTCAGCACATGTTGAATACCTAAAATGTGATAAAACTTTGATATTTTATTCTAAATAAAATGCCTCCTCTTGATTATATAATTATTTAAATGATACATATTACAAATTTTTTATCAAAATGTATTGTAAAAGCATTTTCTTAATAATGCAGAACATTTACAAAAATAAAAACAATAATAGCACAGAAATCTTTAACTTTAAAAACAAAATAGAGCTAAGAATAAACCATAAAATCTTGTGCCTACATTTAATATTTTTTCGATTTTTAAATAAACTGCCATATATAAACATTTGTTCACATCCACTGTAAATAGACCATTATGTGAATGACGGAGTCATAAATCTATTTGAAATTAAGAAACATTATCGCAAGTGTAACTGAACTAAGTTCTACTTCAACAAAATATACGTATATTATTTTTATTTTCAAATATATAATAAGTAAGCTGTAAGTGTGCAAATTATGTCTTTGACAATAAATTTCTAAGCTAAATCTACTTTCTGCACAAATCACCAATGACAAAAGGCTTCACACAAAATTATCTTAACACTGTACAAGACAGGAGGGGGAAAACATTTTTAAGGCATATTCACTTACTTTACGTAAGAGAGAAGCGCTCAAGTTTCAAGCGGAACTATGGCTACTAAACCACACATGAAACATAGCGTTACACTCGGGTGGCCAACAGCAACCAATCAATCAATCAGTTTGTCTGTCTGTCTTTCACACACACTTACACACACGCATGTGCACACACTCACAAACAGGTTACAGCTTTACACATAAAACCTTGGTATTACTATTTTTTTTTATAAATATAACAAAACAATGAAGTCGTACATTAAAACACTATAATTTTTTCTCTTAAATTGTTTCCAAGCCTGAACTTGCTTCCAAAATTCCAACCTACGTAACAACACCAATTTTTTAACTTCATTAACTATCAGTTGATTAAAATAAGGCAAAGGAACGAGGGTGTAAATGTAATGATGCTACGGAACATCTAGTTCTAACATCAGCACTCCCAAAGTTCATCTGTGAAGATGTGCAAAAAGGAACAACCTCATACACAGATATGCTTCATTATATGAGTGCTACTTCAAACTGCTTACCAACTATGAAGGTCACAAACAAAATTCAAGCATTTTAATTTGAGTTGTACCTAGTACGAGTGTTTTCATGTGCTTTTTCGACAGAGATGTACAGTACTTCTAAACCAACATTAAGACTCTCGATGGAACCGACACGCAACCTACAGCCATTATTAAACAAGTGAGAGTTCTGCATAATACTGATGTACAAATATATCTACATGGCACGACTGTTCCGAGATGAATGAAACATCTGGCTCTTAAGAAATGTGTTCCATTACAATCATTATGATGACAAACCAACCGTCTACTAGCTCACGGAAAGGAAAGACAGTAAAGTTTGCAAGTCAAACTATGAATAAAGAGGAAGTCTGAAAGCACGTCCGCTTGCTCGCTTGCAGACGCCAATAAGAAACCAGAGTTCTAACCAGAAACACGCCACCACAGCCAGCGGGAGTAAGACACCAGCTAAACTTTAACGGCATGGGAATATTATTTTTATTTTCATTTGGAAAGAACTAATTTTCTATGCACTCAAAAATATTTGCTTTTGGTACTTATACGTAACTATGTACATTTATCTCTACAATTATTGATAGTATACATCCAGAACAATTTTAAGTACACATTTCCTTTTCTTAATCCTCTTAAGACCAGTCAATAAATACTCAAGTCTATAAATTATACATACAGTTATTGCACAGATTCAGGAAACCATTACTAAACTACACACACACTAGCAAATAATGCAGTAAATGTATTTGCATACTTAACTGAAATAAAACATTGCTTCAACACATTTTTCGAACTTAATTCACTATTTCATGCGACAGCATTTGCCTCAAACAGGTTCAACATGTTGCAGGTAATAATACCCAAGTGCCACTACGTAATTTAGGCCCAGCCATCAAAGTTTAAAGGTCAACTGACACAAAACATTTTCAAATTTATTTCCAGACAAAAGAAAATAAAAGAGAGTAGAGTGGTGTGATTGGACGTCACAGCAGGCATGTCATAGGTGAACAGTTGTAGTTCCATTTCCCCCCGTGGATACACAGACTTTCATCTCGATATTGGTACACATTATGTATCATAAATATATTACAGCTATAACACAGTACATGAACAATGTATGAATACTTTGAAATGCAACACAATGCATAAAAGAAAAAAGACAGAAACATAAATACCAAACTTGATAATAAAATCAATTATTTTTATTACATATGCAAATACCTAATACGAGCAAACAAACCTGATAATCTAAAGAGAGCGCTGCAACTATCTCGAGATTGTTAATATTTAAGAAATAACAATCGGACAATAAGTTTTGATACAGCACCCAGCAGGACTGAACTTATGGTAAGATATAAGAATACTTATAGCTGGATAGACTTACCACCACAAAAGCAGTATCTTCAACAGGTTAAGACGCATGGGGGTGTGTGTGTGTGTGTGTGTGTGTGTGCACAATTTTCCTAAGACATGTTTTAAGAACACAACCTGAACAGTTTCTTGTGATATTATCTACAAAATTGACAAAACTACAGAATAAATGCTATTTCATTGCAACTGTGATCAAAGTAAGTTTCCAGGCCAAGCATTTGTCAAACTGAGTCATCACAGCGGAAATACAACGCACTCTACGACCTGCAAAATCAGTTCGAGTTGCTACAATGTGTGTGTCAGTTGAGTGTCATCCCAGAAAAATTAGTTTTTTAAGCTTACAATGCACATGACTGAATAAAACACAATAGCATAAAGGCAAGAATGTAGATGAAACTGACCAGAAGTAAGTGTGTGTACAAAACTGACCCACAAGTGCATCATTACCACTGTACCAGGTGAAACACATCCATTATTAAATAAACCAATACTGATAATGTTAGATTTTCATAAACAGCCTGGAGACACACCGTGGAGAAATACCAACCTTTACTCCCATCTGTGATCACCACTTCTTCNGAACACAATAGCATAAAGGCAAGAATGTAGATGAAACTGACCAGAAGTAAGTGTGTGTACAAAACTGACCCACAAGTGCATCATTACCACTGTACCAGGTGAAACACATCCATTATTAAATAAACCAATACTGATAATGTGAGATTTTCATAAACAGCCTGGAGACACACCGTGGAGAAATACCAACCTTTACTCCCATCTGTGATCACCACTTCTTNAGATTTTCATAAACAGCCTGGAGACACACCGTGGAGAAATACCAACCTTTACTCCCATCTGTGATCACCACTTCTTCGAAAAGTCAAAGAAGCAAAAGAATTTGGTATGCTACCGAGTGTGAAGATCAGTCAGACAACATATACACGACACATGACGACGCGTGCCCCACACAGCTTTACAACAATCGATTACTTCAAATAATAAACACGTGTTGCCATATCATCATGGTCTTTCCCCTGGCAATTATTAAAAGCAAAAGTTTACGTGAAAGAGTGCATGTTTACATTTTCTTGTAATCATTTATTTCTCCCGGATTGTGAAACAACCAAAAAAAAAATCCCTTATTCAGAATACAGTAAACAGTATTTAACCCCATTGTAAGCAGACCATTTTTTTATCAATTTGAACCCTCCAAAATCACGCCTCGGCTTAGAATTGGCACCGGCAATATTACATAGTGTTTCAACCAAGCATACATAAAACAAGCTGATAAAATGGACTGTGTAATTTATTGTTACCGTTGCAGTCCTAATACAAATATAATAAAGTGGTCCCAGTTCATAAAAACGTGCCGTTCTATGTGAAGTGCACCTCCTCATCTCGCGGCTGAGCCTGTCCTCTAACAAGGTCTGTGTCTCGTCTGCTCCCCTCTACTTCTCCTCCCTCCCTCGCACACCGCACATCATCCCTCCGCTCCTTCCCCACAGGCAAGCTCTAGTCGCTCACTTCTCCTCCAGCCACATCCCAACCCCCCTTCCACACCCTCACTCTCTTTTTCGTTTCTTTTCCTTCTCCGCGTGATCCTCATTTCACATCTGCATTCTCGTCCTCTTGCTCCAAACACAGAACAGCGTCAGCGACTTGACAACTGCGAGCCGACCTCTACAGACGTGGAGGAGCGGCCTCTGCCTCTACAAGTAACACGACCTAGCTTCCCGCGGCACACGCCCTGGGTACTGTGGTCGGCCAGGAAACTGGTCACCTCGAGCCTAGCCCTTAGTGGGTCAGCGCACTGCACCGTTGTTATTACACACACTCCAGGAATTTCTAGGACGGTTTATCCCAAACAACTTGAAAACTTTTTAACAACTTAACAACCTCTGAGTCCACTCGTAGGCTTGCTGCTGGGGAAGCTACAAAATGCAATTTTAAAAATTCCAGTTTTTTTATTGAAAAACAGGTGGGAGTTCGCTACCCCTGCAGGTAGTGGGAGTTCGCTACCCCCGCAGGTAGTGGGAGTTCGCTACCCCCGCAGGTAGTGGGAGTTCGCTACCCCCGCAGGTAGTGGGAGTTCGCTACCCCTGCATGGGTGGGCGGAAGAGACGACAAAAACCACTCCACACACGTGGAAACTCTGGCATGATGAATGACGTCTTAGCATGCTTTCTCAGCTGATAGTGTGCGCAACATGTTGAAAATTTGGTATCATTATTTTATTTTTTGAAGTGTCAGCTTACAATTAAGTACATTCACTTACGATAGTACGTTGGTTCAGGGTGGTTCATGGGGATTACTTGCTACGTATCAACCAAACTACTGTAATACTTCAGAAAACGTATTAGCACCTCTTGGGTTGGCAATTATGTTGGACATTACTGCGACAAAATGACTGAGTTCATAGTATTCATATGCAGTGTGTGTTTGTGTGTGTAATTTTAACAAATGCAGAAAAACTGTCTTTCCTTCTGAATAACCAATTGCTGTTTATAATGGCCCACAAGGTTGACTGTTCTACGTCATGAATGATGTTGTATGAAAGAAGAGGAATTTTTAAATTTTTAAAAATAACTATTTTGTTTTTACATTAAAAATTCCTCATCTTTATGGTTTTCCCCACTACAGGGGTTTTCAGGGCATAAGTTAAATTAAAATAATGTCCTTTAGGGAATTACTAAGCAATATTTGTAGAGTCCACAAATCTTTTTTCTCACACTAGGAAAGTACCTAAAGTAAATATTTACCACCATTAATAAACAAAATTGTTTCATTTGTCTCTTGAATGTGTGAGATAATGTCGGCCACACTGTGAAATATTTGCACTGCGCACAGGATATCTGCAATCTTGGGTCACGTCACAAGACTATAAAAAGTGAAAGCTATCAGCAGCATACAAGAGAGACGGGTACAAGTTATTGGTGGCTCTGCGAGGACAGTTGCATCGATAACCAAGCTTTCAGATGTAATGTGTTGTGCAGGGTACATACGCTGGAGAAGTGTGCCTTGTCAAACTAAAGTAAACTTTGTAGGAGATGCTACGAAGCCCTTATCCTTGCTTGTAACAGCGTCTACATCGTAACTGAACCGCAGCACTTGCGGTCCCTCCAGTCGACGTACACTAGTACACTGGCACTTGCAAGTGTCAAACAAGCACAAGAACACATCAGCACGCACACAAACCGAGACATGAATGCCCGTGCCACAGTTATACTGCTGCATCTGGCAATACAAGCTGCAAAATTGTTGTTTTTTTTTCCTTGATAGCTCAAATATGGCAGACGTACAAGTTTTGAAAAGGGAAGTTTTTGTTAGCTTACTGCAAAATGAAGTCCGAGCTTTTGCAGTACTCTCTGAAATATTATTGGAAACTCACAAACTCTCACAGGAAAAAATTTTCACAAGTGTATACAAAGATAACTCACTTTCCACGTGACGCAATTTTACAAATAAAGCTAAATATTTCACATTGAATTAAAATAAAATATAACTATGNACTCACTTTCCACGTGACGCAATTTTACAAATAAAGCTAAATATTTCACATTGAATTAAAATAAAATATAACTATGGACATAACCGTTTGTACAAATCTTGGGTACATACAGTGTTCTCAAAATGTTACTGTATCTAAAACAATACAAATCTCAGGACGACTCATTCCAAACAACACAACTATGTACCGTACTCTAAACTTTGGGGGAGCAAACGCACGTACTGGTGTCCGTGGATATCCACCTCACTGCCAGATGTCTAACACGCAGTTAAAAACGAAAGTCGCCAGCCACTATCAATGAATCAAACAGCCTGTAAGAATAGTGGAATACAATGACATGCCACATGCTTCACCGGAAACAGTTCAAAAATTTACAGAGCAGCCTTGTCAGTAAACGCCTCTCTGTACATAACATGTCTTCTGTCTCCTCGGACTGGGAAGGGCATTTAATATTAATTTGTATGCTTAAAATAAAAAATACTTATTAATTTGTATTACAATGTAATGTCCAATGACAAAATTAAGTCATGCTACTGAAGTGATAAATAGCTTATTATCCAATATGCTTAATCAAAGAGTCAACAGTTTAATTTTTTAGGATTGTTTTATAATTACAGTACAACCTTGTTATAACATCTTCCAAGAGGTCAGTAAAATAAAGTGTTATAAGCAAGAACCAATATTGCACCTGTAGGAACTAAATTCTAATGTAATAACTTGTGTTTATAAATAGCCAGTCAAGTTCTTAAAAATCTTCATCTAAATCATTTGATGCCAAAATATCAGTAAAATTAATTCCACGGATCATATCATCAATTAATGCACGACGACATGCATTCTGGAGGCTTGCTCACTCATCTGTTCTTGATTGAGGACCATCATTTCTAAAATCCTTAATATTTTAAGTGTAAACTGTTTTCTCTATCTGTTTGTAGGCTACTGCAAGGAATTGAACAAGTACTGATGTTATAAGCAGGAAATGAAAAATATGAACATTGTTATATACAGGAAAATGATCTACGCAGGAATGCTATAACAGGGTTCTACTAAACTTCACAAATTCAGGTCCCTTGAGGCTTGAAATAAAGAGGTTTCACTTTATGCTGTGCCAAACACAATACGGTATTGAAATGTAGGTTAACAGTTCAGCACAATGGTCTTCAGATTACTGCATTTACTCTGTTATAATAGGCAAATTTTTCCCAAAATATTTTTGAAAATCAAGGCTTTGGCTTAAAATGACGTACGTACCAATAAGTTTTGTTGGGCTGAAAAATTGTGGAAATACACTATTTCTTTTATTTATTATTTTAAGTTGTGATGGCCATGACATTCGTAGTATATAACTTAACACATAAAATAACTTGTTCTCCAATTTTTTAAATAAGGTAGATAAGGTAGGACCAGCCGCAGTAACTTTATCTTTACAGAACAGTACCGCCATCTAGCAGGAAACACAGCAACTGCATGTTGGAGTAAGAACGCAGGAACTACATGCTCGCAAAACAGTGTGGGGCCATCCATCACATTAACGCACTATTTTATGAGATATAGAGCTTCTTGAAAATAGTTTATGGATTACATTCAAACAAAAGCAATCCGTGAATGATATTTGAATTACAGTTGCAAATATTCTTCCAAAAATGCTGTCAATAATACTGCAAAATATATTGTGTTTGTTTACACTGTAATTCCATGTTCACTACAAAAATTATGGCTGCAATCAACATTAAAAATAACCAGTATGTATCAGCTATGCCATTTTTATGATCAGTAGGATTAAAATGCAAGGCTTTGTTCATAGCAACAGAAAAGCACGTGCATTATTCTGCTTCTATACAACAGTGGGATTACTTTTGCAGAATATAATGGAAATGCAGTGGCTGGGAAGCTACTTGGAATTGATGTATCGAACTTCTTGGGCCGCTGGAGAGAAGCACGCGATGCAATTATTTGCTTCCAAAAGCACAATATTATCTTTTGGCATAGCAAAATATATTTGTTCCAATGGAAGACTATTTATAATAAACGCAGAATTAAATTTTATACAGAAGTGGTGGTTCAACCTGTGGCTCCATACATTCACTGGCAATTTTTTCCTAGTATTTTCCCCAAAATATTACATGAGAATCGAGTAAATTTGGAATTCCATGGAAGAAGGCCACAGTTAAACCAAACCAGTTTCTAAAATGTACAAATTACATTTCAAAAACTACAAAATAAACTATGGAACGCATCAAAACAATGTTGACAATGACACGTGAGGTGCATTATACAAACAGAGCTTCCATGCACACTAACCGTGTCTTGGGAGACAGACGACTACAAAGTATATCTGACAATGCAACTGAGAAGCACCAAGAGTAAACATGCAGAGTATTGTGTCATTGCCAACATACACCACTCGTAAATACTTTTGCACAACTTGTAATTGGTTGCACATGAATATTCACTGCGACAGTCGGCACTTTGCAAAAACACACGAGTCAAGTCTGGCGTGGTATCATGTGCAGTCAGTGTGCCTTTGGTGGGAAAATGGCCTTTCTCCTCTCACTATAGTGTGACAATATCATTTCCAATGTATAAATTTTGTTACGTTTATCAAGGATTGTCTCGTGTAAGAATTCAGATCGTTTGCAGTTTTCTTGTCTTTGGAACGGAATTAATAATATTAGTAACTAGTAAAGTTTTCTAAATAAAGTAACTTGCTGCAAGTTGATAATAATTTATAACAGTGTGTGTTTATGAATATATATGAATGATTCAAATGACAACAATGATACACACGGCTGTCTGTTACAGTGATATATTAGTTGCACTAAACTAACATATATTTAAATATATGTATATGTATAATACAGCAAAATCCTGTTAAGATGTTACAGGAAAGTACTTAAAAAGGGTAAAATTATGCCTTTGTAATATAACAAGTGCAAACTTTCTAAAGCTTATTAAGCAGGAAAACTTCCTAACAGATAAATTTTACTGTATTTGTACTAATAACACACAACTTCGTGGTTTACTTTATTTCCCAGTTTTATTAGTATTCTTACATGTTGTGCTGGGAATTGGAGACGTCGCAGAAATAGGACGGGAACGTATTAATTGCGCATGGCATAGCGGCAGAGGGAAGAGGTCGTACGAGGTGCCAACGGAGGTACGATAGCTCATTGGTAGAGGATTGGCTGGCTATGCCTAGTTCTCAAACCTAGCGTCTATTAATTGGCTTTGTAATAGACGACAACTACCAGGCGATGGGGGTAAGTGTACGATCAAATCATGTAGTATGGAGTGCAAGTCTGTTGGCACCAGGCAGAAGGTTGCGAGGTTCAAAAGTTTTGATACTGCGACTGGGGGCAAGCATTCATGTTAGTTTGGAGAAGTATAATTGTGAAGTTGCGCATGGTAATTACGTGGGAAGACGTTAGTTGATTGGAGATGTTTTATACGTAACTATACAAAGGACAGTTTTGAGAGTGGAATAGTGAACATTAGAATATTGTCAATTCAAGGACGTATAATATGGAGGTATTTGAGAGCATTAATATGAGTTGAACTTGTTTGATTAAGGAAGTAAAGCCCTAAAGTATAGAGCATTAAGCAGGAGATGTAGCTATATACTTGGTTGCGGAAGAGAAGAGTCCTGTATCCGAGAAGTTGTTTCACGTGAGAAAGAGGAGCAATGGAAGGTTCAAGTTGGAATGTAATTGAAGCGACGAGTTAAGGAAAGAAATAATACAAATTTTATTTACGATAATTAAGGTCATAGGTGTCAGATTTGTAATGGAGATAGGTGTGGAACTGATGTATTGAGACTATACGTGGAATTGCGGAGAGTAAGGAAGCAATTGGACGTAAGGACAATTATTGTAATGTGAGGCAATTCTAGTAAAAAGGTAACTTCAGGACAAGGTGTTGAGGAGTCGTATCTGTAATTGTGTGTAAGGTTTAATTGAAGCTTATAGGAGTATGCTATCAATATTATAAGTTTGAAACAGAGACAGTGGGTCGCCCAGGTAATTACATGATGGTTAGAGTTGGAGAATGCTCTTGGATGCTGTATATTAAGTAGAAGAATAAGAGGAAGCATGCAAAAATTTTGTATAAATAATAAGTGTGCTGAATTCTGAACTTATCTCCTATTTAATAATTTTGTAGTATCCGTACGACCCACAGACAAGCTGCGCATGGACCATAAGTGTGGATTCAGTTAAGACGTTAAGTTAGATATGGTTCACCTAGAGAACTGGTAATGGTCATAGTTGACTGGAAGTGGAGCAAGTATTCTAGTGGTCGTGGATCACCATAGTGTCGCAGCAACTATCAACAGGTGCCCATGGTGTGCTATCATTATGTCTCTGACTCTGCAGGTTCACACATATCACCGTGTTTCTTGTAGGTGGTATCGCTGCAGTACATGCAGACGTACCATGTTTCAACGAGCCTCCGATATGGAGGGATGTTTAATACTTATGTACTGTTTTTTAATTAATTCATCAGAAGTTACACACAATTTAATTAGAGTGATAAAGAAACTAGTTAGTGCCGAGTTGTAATTATATGATTGAACACACAAAATATTGCATAAGTTGAATATGGTTATTTATTTGTAGGATGTGGTGGAATGCGTAGTGTTTACGAGAACTTGCTATAAGAGGTGACTTATGGTTATGTTAATGTAGTAGGAGAAGACAGTGGATCCACTGGCCTTGTAACCTCGTCACTCGTGGCAACCGAGTGGTTACCCCTCGCGACGCCACATACGTCGAAGAAACGCCTTTCAGGGCTTAACTCCAACAAAGACCACCAATATCTGCACCCTTTATCCCAGCAGATTGGGTTTCGGTAAAATAATTACCGTGGTGGCAGCAACTAGTTACAAGGACTCTTGTTGGCTGTCGCCACTGGTTCACGTGTTAGTTCACACTTTGTTGACCATTATGGCATCGTGTCAACTTCATTCCATGCTTTCCCTTGGGCTACAATCAACCTGGTGGTACAAAACTTTATTAGAGTAGTGAATGTGCACGTACAAAAACTGAGGATGCTACGTGTTAACACCCATTTCTGGTGGTGTACATAGTTTATTCACAGTATCTTCCCACTTTTTGGACCAAATCTTTGAAAAATCACTCCACGTACAATGTAATTGTTTATTCGTAAGTATGTCATGTATCTCAAGCGTTTTTTTTACTTTTTTTAACATATAAGTATTTTATTTCTAGTTTAACTGAACTTTCACAAATATTTTATCTATAATTTATAATATTTCATTAACTACTGTAATATTGATTAAAACAGAGAGAAAACAAGTGTGTTCGTAACACCTAAGTAAGAAATTGTTCTTACGCAAAATATTATCAAACTGAGTGCACACAAATGCAGTGCATTGTGTGGTTATTTTCTAGACTTATCTAATCTTTGTTTCAAGAGGCAGAGAAACATCCTGAAACTACGATGCGCTTCAGAAAAGTTAGAAGTAACCGAATGGACTACAAGAAAATTGTATTTGTAATAACTGGAATATACATATAAGCAATTTTGTTTCTGCAGATGACAGGGAAACCCCAGAAATTTTATGACCTCGTGAATAAAACCACCTCAAAAATACGGGAACCCCTCCCTTCTACTACATTCTACTTTCCTATGATCAAAAATTTTATTCCCAAGCTGATTATTTGAATATATATTAATTGTAGCATGATTTGTTTCTTGCAACAAACTGGGTTTCAACACATTTCACCACTGGCGGCAGAGACTAAATTATATGCAGTTGTTAATAATGTAACGGCACTAAAAGTAACTTCAAATAGTCACTTTTTCTTAGTTCATACCGGTATGAGACTTGTGATAGTAAATCACAATGTGATGAATTTTTCAAAATATTTGCTTAAGTGTCTTGTACTATGACGAAACGATCTCAATGGAACACATTTGTGGTAATTAATAAACCTCAAACAGAAGTGCCTAGAATACTTTCTTACAACTAATATGCTATGCTTCTTAGAGCAAAACTCAAAAACAAAATTCTGTAAAATGAGTTTCGAAATTTTCTTTTTCATTGATCTCTAATGATCTTGCTTGATGCAAGAGTAAACTCAAAATACATCAAATTAAAGTGGCAGACACGTCTCACTGAAAACATTCACATTAATGGCTAAAAAATTCAGTTGGAAACAGATTATCATAATTACAAAGACCTGCTGAGCTAATTACAAAACTGTGCTGCTAGTTAAGTGCCGANAAAGACCTGCTGAGCTAATTACAAAACTGTGCTGCTAGTTAAGTGCCGATGGCAGTAAATCAATCCCAAACGCAAACAGTCTCACACAAAAAATTTCACTTCACCGACACTACAAACCTGCGTACACACGTAATGAAACAGAANAAACGCAAACAGTCTCACACAAAAAATTTCACTTCACCGACACTACAAACCTGCGTACACACGTAATGAAACAGAACATTACAGAATACAACTGCACATGTACGCACTTTGTGCATAAATGACTCGTAAACCGCAACTACACACATTCGGTAGACTAATTTCATGTCAACAACACAATACAGTATCTCACAAATGAACTGGCTAAGCCTAAATTTCAAGATCACCAACTTCCTTTAATTGCAGCATGTTTGGTGAGTTATCTGTAGCATGTAAAAACTTACACACATAACTGTAATTACTGTGTTTAAGAAGAAAAAGTAATTTTCCACATTACTGAAATGATTAATATTTCATATGCACCACATTTATCTTACAGTAAGTGTTTTGCCAAAAAATTTACAAACATTACTTCAGGGACAAAGAAAATCATACTAAACATTTAAAGACATACTGTTCTGTGTACACAATATATCCTTGGGCAAATTAATCAACAAAAAACCAAAACTTATGCGAAAATATGCTAATTAAATTTGATAAAAAAAAAAAAGAACAGAGACTAAAAGATTTTTTTTAAATCTGTCTAAATCCATGAGATTCAATATTATGTGAAAAAAAAATATATATGTTGTAACATTATCACACAATTGTGAAGTATGCTGATGTCATTCCATGTTCTTTAACTTATTGTTTGCGAGTGCACACGTGAATTCTTTGGCAATCAAGATGAGCCGGCAGTAGGTTTGGATGTGACAAAACGGAACACCGCCCGCATCTCCGTGCAACGCTATCGCAGCAGAAACATACATTGCCAGCATTTACGACTGCGGTTTTACTGAAAGAAACACACATTTTTGTGTTGAGCGTGTGTCCATAGTATCAAAGACAGCAGTCTAAACAATACATAAATACGATAAACTAAACACATGAAATACAATCAAAACCATCACTGTAAAATGTTGCATATTTGTTGAGACACAAACTCGGTTAAAGAACTCTGCACAATCAACGAATTGAATACACTTTGAAAGTAACATTTCTTATGTGGCCACATGGCTACAACTCTGTCTTTTCATAACCAACAACAAAAATAAAATTACAAAGATTCTTAGTCTTAAAAAACTGAAATATTTAAGGCCAAATTCTGTGCCAATACGAACAAAAATAATTTCACAAACTAACATGTTGATAAAATATGACAATATAACCAAAAGTAATTACATACTATGTTTTTATAATAAACTTATAAAAATATAGCATTTTAATACAAAAAGTTAAAGAGGGCAAAAAAAAAAACCTATATTAGTCTAAAAAAAAACTTCTCTAAACGCAAATTTTACGCTGCAAAATATGCACTAATGCTATTCCAAAAAATGTTTAATACACATAAAGTAGTATTTATTAGGAGTAAATTTAACAAATTGAGATCTTTTGCCATAGCTTACGCACTGCAAGTTTTACAGATGAAGGTAGGCACTTCCACACGTTACCATGTGTTGCACTGTTTACTTGCATCTCGACTCATCACGTTCTCGATCAGCCGCACACGCCAACAGCGTTCATACAGAAAGGTCATTCACAACAACTCTGAAAACAAAACTGTAATCTGAAAATTATAATTTTCGCCTCATGGTCCGTAACTTTCAACATACGATCAAACAAGACAACACGACGTAAATCCACAAATGCAACAAGAGCGCTACAGAAAAGGGGAACAAAAATTTGTTCCTCCACATTCTTGGTAGGAATAATTTGCCAGCATGTCATTCCAGAGAATTCACTACGAGGTTTGTTAGAGAAGACGCACATCGTCACCTGCCAAACACACAAACTTACGTCCGTGGTCTGCTTGCTCGGTGAGCGTCTCCTCCCGATGCCTCATTGGTTGTTGTTCTTGGACATATTGTGCGTCGCCCAGTTCAGAGACGTCTTCCAGGAGTTGCTCAGAGCCTCGTCGAACTTCGACTTGAAGTGCTGCCTGGCATCTTCCTNCAGTTCAGAGACGTCTTCCAGGAGTTGCTCAGAGCCTCGTCGAACTTCGACTTGAAGTGCTGCCTGGCATCTTCCTCAGTCATGTCAAGAACCTAGCAACAAACAACCATCAGCACTGCCTCAAACTTAACAAATGCAAAGATAAAACTTTGTGTGGTCCATTCACGGTAGGTTCATACTTTTCTGAAGTTCTCCTTAAGTTCCACTTTCAGTTACTGATAACATATCCTTCCACTACAAGAAAACAAAAAACATTACTATGTGGCTCCTCTGTTTCAACTTTCACATGCTTTGTATACATTCTNCAGTTCAGAGACGTCTTCCAGGAGTTGCTCAGAGCCTCGTCGAACTTCGACTTGAAGTGCTGCCTGGCATCTTCCGCAGTCATGTCAAGAACCTAGCAACAAACAACCATCAGCACTGCCTCAAACTTAACAAATGCAAAGATAAAACTTTGTGTGGTCCATTCACGGTAGGTTCATACTTTTCTGAAGTTCTCCTTAAGTTCCACTTTCAGTTACTGATAACATATTCTTCCACTACAAGAAAACAAAAAACATTACTATGTGGCTCCTCTGTTTCAACTTTCACATGCTTTGTATACATTCTNCTTCCACTACAAGAAAACAAAAAACATTACTATGTGGCTCCTCTGTTTCAACTTTCACATGCTTTGTATACATTCTTCAGCTGTTCAAACAATGCTTTTGAATTCCAAAAATTGTAACATACAAAGTTCACAATTTTTGAACATATTTAATTTGGTTTTATGACATTATACAGTGTATTGATAATAGTTCAATTTGCGATTATTTTACAGCTTATTAAAGTATTTGTGTCCTTCACAATAAAGTTCATTACACTGACATGAGATGCACACTGGCATAATAATTATTTATGAATCTGCCTCATCTTCATATGACGTCACGTCACCCAGAGCAGGGTTTGAACCCAGGACAACTTGCTTCCAGAGCCAACCAGCACACCCCTAAGCAAGGGGCACCCAAGGACATGGCAGCCGAAGCCGCCTATGCCATTATGTCAGCTGTCGCATGTCTTGTANCCCTAAGCAAGGGGCACCCAAGGACATGGCAGCCGAAGCCGCCTATGCCATTATGTCAGCTGTCGCATGTCTTGTGATCACCCCAGCGCGCGACAGAAGCCAACAACGTAGCCCAGTAAAGTATCCAGCAGCCGGCCGTCTTTATTTGTGAGCACACAACCCCAAAATGTCAGTTATATACTCTGCAGTTCGCTCCACCACCTNGCAGCCGGCCGTCTTTATTTGTGAGCACACAACCCCAAAATGTCAGTTATATACTCTGCAGTTCGCTCCACCACCTCATGTGTTGGCGCTCTCTGCCTACTGCTTTCCTTATGAGAGATCAACCAGCCTTCCAGAAGTCTTCTAGACCAGCAACCAGCGACCCCCGAAGAAGTTTTCGCTTCCTTACACTCACTACGACTTTGGTAGTGAACCCAGAGTCCCTTCTGGACAACAGCATAGAAGAGTTAGGGTCAGTTGTTGTCACAGCTACCTAGCCTATTTCTGCTCTTGTTTAGTTTTGCCTTAGATTCTCTTTACCTGGTTTAACATAGCCTACTTCCGCCGGTTTCACCACAATTGATAGCTAAGNTAGTTTTGCCTTAGATTCTCTTTACCTGGTTTAACATAGCCTACTTCCGCCGGTTTCACCACAATTGATAGCTAAGAGAGAATACGAGCCACCGTGTCTATACCTCTGGGGAATAAACACTTATTATTACCTAACGCTGTGTGCTTATTCCAGGGTGAATGTGACTTAAGACTTCGTAGAAGTTAAACACACAGAGGAGAAGCAGAAGATCGTGTCTTGAAACCCACTGGGCTGAAACTAATGTAGGACTGTGGGCTAACCTTAACCGGGCATATGTATGTCACCAAAAATAACCCAGTCGACGGTCACCCATACCTTGAACCAAGTACTTTGGTACTTGGAACATTGTAAGGTAGAGCCCGGACCACTAAGAATACACGCAACGAAGCTGCTAGACATCCAAATCAGCTAACCCACTACATCCACCGCGTTGAACTTAGTCAGTTGGAATGACAGGACTGATTCTGGTTGGCCTAACCCTTTTTGGTTACACTTTTAGCCAGGGAACTCGTCACCTGCTCCTTCTTCGTGTGGTAGACCGTAGTACCTCCCCGTATGCCCTTCACTAATAGAAGCGGTGCGAGGTGGAGAGCGAAGAGGGCAGCTACTGCCTCTAAACCCAGTCAGTTGCTCTGCAACCTATTGCCGTCTGCCCTCGGCAGCCTCTCCCCTCGGGNTCGCATTGAACTTAGTCAGTTGGAATGACAGGACTGATTCTGGTTGGCCTAACCCTTTCTGGTTACACTTTTAGCCAGGGAACTCGTCACCTGCTCCTTCTTTGTGTGGTAGACCGTAGTACCTCCCCGTATGCCCTTCACTCATAGAAGCGGTGCGAGGTGGAGAGCGAAGAGGGCAGCTACTGCCTCTAAACCCAGTCAGTTGCTCTGCAACCTATTNATAGAAGCGGTGCGAGGTGGAGAGCGAAGAGGGCAGCTACTGCCTCTAAACCCAGTCAGTTGCTCTGCAACCTATTGCCGTCTGCCCTCGGCAGCCTCTCCCCTCGGGACCGAGCTCATGCCGCCTGACAACTGGCGACGCCTCACCTCCCAGTTCCCCCTAGCTCCCTTTCCCAGCCACCCCAGAAGATCGCCGGAGAGCCTCACCCGCTCGTAGTACGTCTACAACTGGGACTTCCAGTACCTTTGCGTATTGCCTGCCCATACTTCCGGCCTGCGACGTCCAGCAGCCTGCTGGCCCACCCAACAGCACCACCGCCGCCCCAGGACCAACCAGCAGCCGCTGAGCCAGGATCTACCGCGGATGAAGCCCACTGCAGGTAACAAAGTGCACTTGTCAAAACAGACTGTACATAGAGAAGTCATCGCTACGCCCGACTTCGCGCCGTGTTGAAGGGCTACACGCCCCACCTTATACCGCAGCAGGGCTATCCCCCGGCGACAGATCATTCTAACTCCCCCACACTGAGTCTGTCCAGCACTAAAGGAATCTTTATCTGATGATGACGTCACTGCCATTTCCAACAAGACGTCACACGTTAACGCACATTACAAATTGATATATTTCAGGAACTGTTGAATTGTTCAATTTTGAAGAAATTTTTGCACTAGGTATTTGATCTCTTGTTATTTATGTGGGTTTGGTTATTGGGATGAAAGGCTGTCCATAAAACAAACTAGTGCATAATATAAAAGAAAGAAAAAGGAAAATCAAGCAGACAATACATGTTGCTTATTTTATAACGTTACCTACAAGGGGACAATGTCATGTACGCACAAACTATGTAGCTTTTATTTTGCTACTGCAACCATCTTTATTATGCCCTTCTCTCTTTTAAAACATTTTTTGAGGAACTGTAAAAATTCAGTAGAACATAAGTTGAAAATTAGAGAGATATTGGCTGATAATGAAGTGTGTTGCATTTATCTTGGCAAGCTCTGTATTGCAAGCTGNTTGTTGTACTTTTTTGGTAGCTGTGTGTTGCATTTATCTTGGCAAGCTCTGTATTGCAAGCTGGGCATATGACCCCACCCCCCTCAGACTGGCAGCTAGTAGCCAACGCTCAATGTCGTTACCTGCTCCCTCCCCCTGTGTGCTTCTGCAAGTGGCACGACTGATGTGTGTCGTACACTTGCCTTGTTACTCTGTACTGACGTGCATACCTTCTTTCTCTCCTTCACTATCACTCAATTTGTGCGCTTTTAGATTTACCCTAGTTTTCATTACTGTTTGCTAATGACTTCACCCCAGTCTTTTTTTATTTTGATTTGTTAACAGTTCTGACTTGATTTTGTAAATAACTGCTAATGACCTGTGCCATTTTTTTTTTTATCTTATATGGACTCGTGATTTCAATAAAATGAGCGCAAAGCGAGTCAGCTAGTCACTCATTAAAAGTAGCTCCTGAGAAGTTACAAGAAATAAAACCAAACTAAACAGTGATCAGTACTAGCGCCAAGCCCCCTAAGAAGTCTCCCAGTGCCAGTGTCCAACATGGCCTGTTTTATTTTCAGCTGGTCCTCTGTCGATCGGTCGCCGGGTATCGGAGTCCAGAGCGCTGATGCCGATCTTGGCACAGACAGGCAAAACCAAGACACTGAGCCTACTCATCTATCTCTGTACGTTTCGCAGCGATTCATCGAGCCCAGAGGTATGGGAAATGACAAGGTGGGTACCTGAAACGTGGAAACTTCCACGCTTCTCACCGCCGCCGAGACATCCCTATAATATTCTTAACTGTTCCCACTGCCAAAGCCAGTCTTCAAAGCCAGGAGGAGATAATTTCACATTGCACGTGCTCTTTNCAAAGCCAGTCTTCAAAGCCAGGAGGAGATAATTTCACATTGCACGTGCTCTTTACTTAAATCATTTTATTCAGGATATTCACAAACATTTTTTAAAACTTATCTTATTTTAAATATTAGAAAATTTATATCTTAATTTACTAAGATATGAACTATGAAGGACATGGCAACAACAACTAAAAATAATTATTAAAACGAATAGTACAATTGCACTAAACTTTTTTCAGGCCAAAAGATTTATGGTATAGTGCTTGATTCTAAGCTGTACCCTTGTTTTTGAAAATATTTTCGGAAGAAAATGTGTTACCTAGAATCAAGTAAACATGATATTTGAGGTCAAACTGCATGGGGTGGGGGGAACACATTCTTTCGACAATTTGTGATTAGATGGATTCCGTAGGACTCGCCTGTCTTCTCTGATTTCACCTCTGGTAGAATATCCCCACTAAGATCACACATTCCTCGTCGCTCAGCAAGGAGGAGCNTGTCTTCTCTGATTTCACCTCTGGTAGAATATCCCCACTAAGATCACACATTCCTCGTCGCTCAGCAAGGAGGAGCTCATGAGACGCGGCTATTGTCTCCTCCTCGGCTGCAGCGCCACTTGCTCAATTCAAACAGTTTGCTAGGCTGCTGACTCGACGCTCAACTCAACAAAACCGCTCCGTCTGTTTTCAGCCTTACACTTGTAGCTTCATGATGGTACATGCTTATACAACACACTGTTTCAAATTTTGCTCTGCAAATTATTTTGTGATCTTACTGTAGATGATACTAAACTAAAAATTACAAGATGGCAAGTGGAGGTGACGGCTCACCAGCGTGTCTCGCAGGTAGTTGAGGTCCTTCTCCGAGCTGACCTCTGGCAGCCCCGTCGAGATCATCATGGCAAACAGCGACAAGATGAGGCGGCCGTGCTTCCGCAGGATGAGAAACGCATCCTCGCAACACTTCTGGAACATATGGAACTCCTGCGCCTCCTTCTTCGTCTGCCCCTTGTTGATCACGTGCACAAAGTCATGGGTGAGTACAAACGGCACTCGCTCGCGCCGGAACCCAAACTTCTCCTTGAAGTGACCAAGGATGTGGCCAAAGTCTATGTGGAACAGCTGAACAAACAACAAAACAAAACATTCTCAATAACCAAAGATAGGAATTTCAGTGACAAAACCATAAACTTAAGAAACATGCATTGTTTATTCAAGTTAATAAATTTGTTGAATACATCACATAAAGTGTACAGGTGGACAGAAAAATTGCATTAATTTGCAAAACAAAATTGACGACCACGAACAAATCACGCAAGTACAATGAAGGTTGCGACGTAGTAACATCATGGCCTGAAACAGACCATTTGTCTTTAATGTGGTTTGCTTGCACGGATGTGCCACCAGGGGGCATGCATGTGTCCCTCCATGATGCACATTTGCAACCTCAAAGCCAAGTTCGGTGAACACACAGCATGCCTCGATAGCGCATTCGACAAGCCTTTGCCGCTGCATCGGCATTGTCTGCCTCCACCGTCTCAGTGCAAATAAACCGGAACCATCTTTATGGTATCTATTTCNCACAGCATGCCTCGATAGCGCATTCGACAAGCCTTTGCCGCTGCATCGGCATTGTCTGCCTCCACCGTCTCAGTGCAAATAAACCGGAACCATCTTTATGGTATCTATTTCTGATGCCATTTTAAATAACACTTTTGGCGATATCTCACTCTCCTCAAAGAAATTAGTACGAGCAGAATATTAATATTGAATTTTAAAGAAAGACGAGTGAATCCACTAAAAAGGAGTATGGTGTAATATTTCTGCAGTGCAAAGAAACCTAAGTTCAAACTTTTTTTAAAACGTACTAATTTATATTTTTTGGCGTTATCAGCTATGAATAGCACTATGAGCGGCTGCACCCTCCAAGAAGAGACGTAGCCACCACACGCCGCAGAGCGCATCGGACGAGGTTACAGAAGTGCTGCACTGTCTCCTGTCAGCTCACAACCTGCTCGACGCCGAGGGCCTGCTTTCCACTCCAGCCAGGCTGTTAAGGGGAAGTGAGTCGCCATCCCCGCCACCACGTCTGTCTCCCTTCCTCTACGCCGCTACCAGCGCGTCAGCCCTGTAGCCTGGATATATATAGAACTCACAGTCCTCAGTTGGAGGCTGACTCATGCAGCTCTCAAGCAGAACGTCACTCTGCCAGTCAGTAGTATTCACTCGCCTCAACCAGCTACATCATCACACAAGCGAAAGAGCTGCCTCCACAGCTCACCACCCATTCAGTCAGTACGAGTCTTAATATTCGTTGACTTGGGATTACCCTCGCCCCCCGCGCCACCGCGTCTATTGTGACTAGGGACTGCACCTTCGTTGACATTTAGGTCAGCCCCAGGGTACAGGCTGTGTTATGTATGTTTATTGCTTCAACAATAAACAGGAATAAACTAAGCTGACTGTGTTATACAGTGGAACCGCGCTATAACGAGTATGGCCTATAGTGACACATCCGCTATTGCGAAAGTTTTTAAATGCACTGTCATTTTCCCTATCATTTGAAAGGTATTTAACTTCATTTATAACGAAAATCTGACAATGAAGCCTTTCGCTATAGCGATAGGAACATTTGTAAACTCGTATTTTTAAAATGTTTAAACACGTCGTATCGCNGCTATAGCGATAGGAACATTTGTAAACTCGTATTTTTAAAATGTTTAAACACGTCGTATCGCAAGTGACATTCGCCCACTCGCCATGCGCCACGCGCGAGCCAGCCCTTGTTAGACTGTGTGGCGACACTCACGTCGGCCGGAGCTATGGTAAGAGGAGTGGGCGGGTGTTGCGAGGGATAAGGAAGGTGGTATTATAGCGGAGAGGAGAGGAGAGGTACGAATGGGAGTAGAGCTAGTCGAGGCCAAGAAAAGAGGGGTAAGCTGGAAAAATGCAGAAGGGGGGAGGGGAATGGTGGCGGCAAGATGCTAGCAGCCTGCCGCTCCGTTTCTGCTGTACTGTCTAGGTGGTTGACTACTATAGTTTAGTTGTTAAATAAAACGGGAATTTGAATATTGCAGGTTTTAAAAGTATCAAAAATGGATTTTAAATGCCACAGTATGTTATAAAAAAGTTGTAAATCGTGAAGGCATGACTTGGAAAAAAGTTTTGAAATTTAAAAATTAGTTTACCATAAACTGTGATTGTAAGTAACTGGTATTTAAAGAATGATTTCATGAGTGATTTTAAGTTTTTGTTTTAATTAGAATTACTATTGAAAGTTAAGCAGTATGTTATTTTGTATGTTGAGGGGTTGATTTGGTTAAATTAAGCTTATTTCCTCGTGGGTGTGTCACTCTGCCGAGCGAGTAAAAGTTTCTTTGGAAACTTGGTTTTAAAATATTTTAACTCTCGAAAAGACGCTGAGGCGTGTAATTAATGATTTAAAACAGTTTGTTTAGTTATTATTCTTTCAATAATACTTGTAAACAATAATTAGTTTTGAGAAAGAAAGCTTGAAAAAAAATATTGTGATTTGCTGTAAGATAAAAGGTACCCTACGGTCGTTAAAAGACCGTTACCAACTGCTGGGGCGGCCGGTTTTAATTTTCTTTTAGGCTTTATTTTTCTTTTACATGACTTGCTGGTTTTTTTTTTTTGCAGTGATGGAATTTCACCCATAAAAAAAACGTTGTGTTGTNTTTTCTTTTACATGACTTGCTGGTTTTTTTTTTTTGCAGTGATGGAATTTCACCCATAAAAAAAACGTTGTGTTGCTTCTTTCTTTCTTCTCAACCTGACAGGCTGGTTATCGATCGGCAACATGAATGTGAAAGGGAGTGGAGGGGAAACTTAAACATGTGGAAGCTCTGCTTTGAGGCATGACAGGTTTGTAAAATGTGGTGGAGGGGGGAGAGACAGGAGAAGAAGAGGTAGGTGAAAGAGAGAGACAAGGAGTGAAGTAGAGTGCTGATTGGTAGGCAACTAACTCCATCCTGCAACCCGAAAATTTGGGGGAGGGAAAGAAGAAAGAATGATCCTTGGGTGGCTCGCTTGCGAGTGCTGGGTGAGTGGGTACCCTGGTAGGGGTATAAGTGAGTGTGACTTAAAGGGGCCCCACTACCTTGGTGACAGTGGCCGGCCGGATGAAGGTAGGTGTCTTCTTAGGCAGTGTGGGTGGCAGCAAAGATACTGCACGAGGTACGTGCCAGTGAGGTTGGAGGTAGAGCAGGAAGTGCTGGTAGCAGATGAAGACCCTCTCTGGCATGCAGCCTCCTCTTCCAGGTGTATACCTGGTTGCCAACTGAACCACTTCCCTCCAGTACCTCAGCCTGAGCTAGTCCCAGCCTTGCTCCGCCCAGCCCTATAGTGAGGCATTGGGTGGAGGGGGTGACCACATAGGTTACAGAGGGTGGCCAGTGAGGGGCAGACACGGCCTGTGGAGTGTAGGATGGGGAGGTCAGGTGAGGTTGGAGGCCTGTTCTACTGGCCTTCAGTACAGTGACTTGGTGTGTGGGACGTCGCTATCTGACCCAGGCACTTACTGGAAGGTCGATAGTCCAAGAGGACAACTGCTCTGGTGGAGCCTATGAAGGCAAACTTCCCAAGCTGCACTTCGAAACAGTTGTCAATAAGAGAGAGAAGGAACAAGGTTTGGCTCATGGCTATTCCTAGAAGAGTCTCACTAGGACAGGTGACGAACCGGAAATGGTGGGAGCAAGGTGTAGGTAATACAGAGTGCTGGAAGAGACAACTCAACCAAGTCAGATTTATACCTGTTTTATTGATTGCTCATTCAAACACACGTAAACTAGCCTGCGCCCTGACTGAGGCCTGAAGCTCCAGTCCTAAGTTGCCAACTGGTATTGCCTAGTCTCGGAAGACGCAGCAGCGCGGGGGTTGAGGGCGACTCCAAGTAAATTTATCCTGGGGCAGCGTGAAGTTCTGCAAAGGCGAGAAGGCTACTCGATGAGCCCTCAGGCAGCATGACCGTCTGCGGCTAGACTAGCGCGAGACAGTATCGAACTGAGGACTCTGGGTCCTATTTATACTCGGTGCACAGGGCCAGTACGGGAGTTGCGGGGTGTGGAGGGAGAGAGAAGCGAGTAACAGAGAGCGATGGCTACTTCCCTTCATGTGCCATGCGCTGGAGGGGTAGAGAGTGGCAGCGTGATGCGAAGCGAATTGCAGCGGAGCAGGCGGCTAACAACAGGGCAAGCTATCCCTCGCTTGATGGCGTCCTGTGGCGTGTACGGCGAGGATAGGGCCGCAGCTGTGGCGAGGATACTCGAGAGAATCACTTAGCTCGTGGAGCGTCAACCCCCCCCAAGCAGGAGCCACTAGCGCGAAGGACGAACATCTTCTTAAAGGTGTCTGGACTTTCGATGACAAACTGGAACGGTGTGGCTACGAAACAAGTAACAAACTGAAGTTAATTGAAATTAGATTTGCACAAATTTTACAATTTTTAGTATGGAACAGTTTACATTATTTACGGGAAAGTGAAAACATTTTTCATCTGCTTACGGAGAAACTGTCACAGCCAAAAAAAATCTTGCACTATAGATGAGAAAACATTATGAAAGGGAACATTATATGAGGATTCTATAATACACGCAACCATATTGGAACATGAACTGTCATTTATGGCAGGTAAATGTGCATCAATATCGTAAACTTACTTTTTCTAATGTAAATGAACATTTAAAATGTCGACTACCATTGGAAACAAACAACTTTATAAAAAAAATTCAACAGTGATCTGTTTGCCTGCCAGTGTTGCCACCTGAAAGCGGCCTTGGCAACAGTGATCTGTTTGCCTGCCAGTGTTGCCACCTGAAAGCGGCCTTGGCAACAGTGATCTGTTTGCCTGCCAGTGTTGCCACCTGAAAGCGGCCTTGGCAACAGTGATCTGTTTGCCTGCCAGTGTTGCCACCTGAAAGCGGCCTTGGCAACAGTTATCTACTTTGTTTCTATATTCATGTCACGTCACATTGCAGTCGTGTTCTTTTTGGAGGCAAGGAACAGGAACCACTCTGTAAACACCTATCCAGGCAAAGGACTATGGTTGCCGGTAGAAACTGGTTCCATATTTCCCCCTCCCCGGTTAACAATGACAAAATAGAGGACGGAGCTGTAGAGAGGCGGACATTATTCCAGAATAAAGATGGTATGTGTAGGCAGTAATACCTACACTATTATCCAAGAGGACAGAAAATAGCAGAGTGGAATGAGACCACGCACCTGTCCCGTCCTCTTCACCATGATGTTGTCGGAGTGCCTGTCGGCCACACCCAGCACATACGTGGCAACGCTGTAGCCAGCACACGACAGTGTGAAGTCTTCTATGGCCTTGTTCAGCGCTGCGTCGGTGGGGTTGTGATCCTTCAACCACGCTGCAAACAACACAAAAGTGCTAGCCCTTACTGCGAGACTCAAAAGACATGGAGACATGCAGGTAAAACACTTTCAATTAGGATTGTATTCCTCAGACAACTAAAATTGGAGTCACATTTTAAACTTTCCAAAATGACAAATGCCGCAATACACAGACACGTATTCCATGTACGCAGCTTTATTATAGCATAAAGATGCCTCTTTTGTAGTTCCTATAATAATCATTTGACAACATAAGCATGTTCAAAAGTGTTTCAGCTTATTGTAAAAGTTCATATGATGTACTAGAATAGTGTTACACAATATAACTTACATGAGAAGCAGTGTAGAGTAGAACATATGAAAGCATGACTAACTAGTATATCTGATAGGAATATATCACAAACAATTCCAGGCAACAGAACATTTGCTGAATTTGAGTAAAAAAATGGTTTCACCAGAATTATTTCTTTACAAGCTAACACAAAAAAAAAAAAAGAGAGTTACAGTAAACCACAGATTCTAGGACCTTTCTTGGTTTCCAGGAAAACTGTTGTTATTTCGAAGATGCCATTATTAGAAAAACCTTTTCACTATATTATATTTTGTGGTTCCCCAGAAAAGAAATCATTTATTGACAGTTGCTGTTCCAGGGATCTTAGAAAGAGCGTGTTTACGGCGGGTGAGGAGAAGGCGTAGCCCTCCCCTTCCAAACCAGTCAGCAGCAAGAGGGAGGATGCACAACATCACGCTGGTTGCTAGGGAACTAGCCCCCTCCCCGCCAGCCGTGTAAGGGGAGGACCCGAGCTCTTCCAGGTACCACCGAGGACAGCAGAAGCTTACGCAATCCCAGCTGCATTATCTACGTCAATCTACACTTACGCTGGCGATGCAGTGCTTGCGTGCCAAAAGTCTAGTTAAAATATCACTTTTAAAAATGTGTTTTTGAAGCAGAAATGAATTTAATAAGGCTATTAAATTTATTTCTGTAAAGTTATCAATAATCAATCATTCAAAACCATGCCCTCTGATTTACCTGCACACTTACGCCTGATACGAGTTACGCTATTTCAGGTGCGGTCTTTAAGCATAATTAGATGACAAAAGGTGTCGAAAAGGTCTGTACAGGATATCAGATTATTCAAGACAAGTGCCTATTAAAATAAATTAATATAAATCATCCGATTTCCCCCAAAAAGTTAGTGAAAATGAACTTTACATTTGGTAATACAAGTCGCTCGATGTTCAAACAATTTTTGGCAACAAGGGGAGGCTGAGTACATTTGTGGGCAAATCCTTTTATTCTTTTATTCCCGAGGATGCCATCCATTGATTTAAATTACTGTTTCATTAAAAAATAATGTTAATTTTATTCCAGATACTATTAAACGCCAACTTTACGGGAAAAAAGACCTATACTAACAAAACAAAACAACTTTGCAAAGAATAATTCATAATTCCCCATGAAAATATATTGCGCAACATTTTCTAGCAAAACCGGCGCGTTTAACGTATTTCACATCCTATTACACGTTTGCATAAACGACCAGTTTGAAAACGATCATTGCCGGAAATCTTAGGTGACAGTACCTAACATATTTCCACCGACGATACGTGCGATAAACGATAAAAACGGGATATGTCATCATTGTTTAACATAAATTTTGCCAGGACCACTGATAATTAACTGTGGATATGGTTTATCAATACATCAAGAGTTCACAATATGTCACTGCCCCATAACTGCACATATCTTAATGCAGGGCTGCTTCTCATCTTTGAACAGAAAACCTTGATACAGCCCCCAAATATCCTTATAACTAAAATGCATATGTCCATTCAAATAAATCGCGATATAAATTACGCCATTATGCAAATAAAATACGGAGCATTCTTACTATAGTTTACTCTATTACAATAAAACTGGCAAACACCACCACAGTTAGAAAAGTGAGAGAATTTTCTTTGATTAACAAACCAGGCAAGAACAGTACATTATATTTGCAAGATTTTACTGAGCATTAATTTGGGAGTAGAATGTCTTTTACTTTTGTGAATGGGTATACTGTTAGCAACCAATTCTCATACAGTGGTCAAGTCATCTCAGATTTTTGTGACAAAATTAGTCTACCGGTAAATTAATCTTTTGTTAAAAATTATCTTTCAGAATAGGCCTACGCTTTGTTCCAGACTAAAATTGCAAATTTTATGTAAGAGCTTGAAATTAAACCATAATTTAATTCACTAAGTTAGGTTGTTACATAAGACCTGCTAGTGAAATCTCTGAAGTTCCTAATGTCTGTATTTGACTAAGCTTACTGGTTTGTTTACAGTCACATAATACTTACAGGGTCTTTGGTAGTACTATTTATTTTCATGGCATTAATTTCCACGAATTGCAAAACGTTGACTTAAAAATAAAGTGCTGCAATCATAACAGAAAAATTTACACAAAAAACTAATATTCNTTTCCACATGGGTAGGTTATGATCATCACACACAGAAACTCTTCTCATAAACATTTTTATAGATATTTTATGAAACAAAAAGTAGCGAAGAGAGTGATGTTTTTTGTGCCGTGTAAACTTTCTTCACCTTTAAGAATTTTAAAATGTCACTGTGACAATGAAACACAACTTGGGAGATTTAATGCACATTCCAGAAAATAAATACGGCACTTTTCTGGTGTTACTAATTGTTTTTGGCAAAACCATATTTTTAAATGGCCAGAATTAGATATTACGTCAATAAAAGAACATTCAGGCTCCAATAATCAGAATATTAGTAGCTGTATTCCTGCAACGTGTATTTTTTTGCTACGGTATTGTTTTTAGATTACGCACAACGAATATCGAAACTAATAAACTAGAAATCGATACTCGACATTCACTAGGCCACATGTGTGCATAAACATCCCATACTTTTTATTTCAGCGGAACTTGCTATTCACGCTCGCCTGATTAATTACTTTTTTTTCTTGCTGCGTGAAGACTGATTTTTTACTCTTATTGACTTATATAAAACAATACATTTTTAAATAAGCAACAATTTGGAATATTTGAGAACAGAAAAATTTACACAAAAAACTAATATTCTAAATTTTTGTTTAATTTGAAGAACTGTAATATTAACCATTTTCAATGTATGCTTAAAGTTCTTTTTCCATAACAGGTCNCAATGCATGCTTAAAGTTCTTTTTCCATAACAGGTCAAAGTTGACAGAGATCTTGATTGTAGTGTAGTTAAAACAATTGCCACTCGGGTGTTTACTGCAACGCTGGCACAATCCTATAACTACAACCCTCGTATGTAAACAAGCGTGTGCAATGGCATGAAAACACCGTGATATTGTCTTTAAGTCCACAAGATTACATAACATTCTGCAAAAATCGCAGTCCTGGAGGAAAAGTGGTTCCATGTTGTAATGTTGAATTTCACTCGTGACTCCTCTGCCTCATTATGTGCACCAGCACAGCACCCTAACGGAGACAGCTTGCCTCCAGAGCAGACAGGCATGCTCCCCAACCGGGGACACCCAAGGAAACTGAGGTCAAACCACTAATACTTGATATTCCAGAAGAGCATATAAAACCCAGTGAAGCAAGGCACAAGAGTTGCCCCTGAGCAAGCGGCAGATACCTCCCACACACGAGGGAACTTAACCCGCTTTCAACCTTCCCCGACAGATCGCAGCCAGGACTGCGCCGGCCCCAACTTTACAAGGCCGCACGCAACCCAACACTTGCTTCAACACCTCCTAATATTGAAGTTTTCTCCCTTACCGCCTTCCTCATGAAGAACCTACGGCTTCCAGATCCAGCTATCTGCTACCACGGAGGAAATTTTCACTCCCCTTCACCTCACCAACAACTTTGGTAGTGACACCAGAGTTCCTTCAGGACCACATAGTCGAAAGAGTCCAGATGTTATTACAGCTACTTAATTTATTTGCCCTAGTTCCTTTTGCTAACAGTCCTAGTAAGACTCTTCTAGGAATAGCCATGAGCCAAACCTTGTTCCTTCTCTCTCTTATTGACAACTGTTTCGAAGTGCAGCTTGGGAAGCTTGCCTTCATAGGCTCCACCAGAGCAGTTGTCCTCTTGGACTATCGACCTTCCAGTAAGTGCCTGGGTCAGACCGTGACGTCCCACACACCAAGTCACTGTACTGAAGGCCAGTAGAACAGGCCTCCAACCTCACCTGACCTCCCCATCCTACACTCCACAGGCTGTCTGCCCCTTAATGGCCACCCGCTATAACCTATATGGCCACCCCCTCCACCTAATGCCTCACTGTAGGGCTGGGCGGGGCAAGGCTGCCAAGCCGGGACTAGCTCAGGCTGAGGTACTGGAGGGAAGTGGTTCAGTTGGCAACCAGGTATACACCTGGAAGAGGAGGCTGCACGCCAGAGAGGGTCTTCATCTGCTACCAGCACTTCCCGCTCTACCTCCAACCTCACTGGCACGTACCTCATGCAGTATCTTCGCTACCACCCACACTGCCTAAGAAGACACCTACCTTCATCCGGCCGGCCACTGTCACCAAGGTAGTGGGGCCCCTTTAAGTCACACTCACTTATACCCCTACCAGGGTACCCACTCGCCCAGTGCTCGCAAGCGAGCCACCCAAGGCTCAAGGCTCGATTATAGAAGTGGCCAAAGCCAGCTACCGGAAAAACTCAGTGCAAGCGGCGACCACTGTTTTACAGTCGCCTAGTGGGGAAGTACCTCGACCTTATCATCCAACTGCCATTCATAATAAGGGTGAATGACTGGGCTACAAAATTAAAAGCATTAGGTTAACTTTTGTGAAACCTGAAAATAATTATTTTGCTTTCTGTTTTTCTAAAAGCAATTAAGATTAAGAATAGCAAATTCGTAAAATATTTACTTACCTACCTAATAATTTCAAAGTTTTAGTTGACTGACACATGAATAAAGCTACCAGATTAATGGCAACCTTAGTTGCACATGCTGGAAGAATACACAATATTCATGCACGTAGATCTTAAGCAGGGCTTTCAAAAGTGCTCAGTTTACCATGAACACCATATAGTACACACATGGTACGCACTTACCCAAGAGAGAGCCCTTGCGGAATGCAGACGTGGCAGCGAGCATCCCCTTCTCCTTCTGGATGTTGGCGATGGTCTCCGCGTTCAGCACCACCTCGATCATGCCGACTCGGTACTCCGTCGATATGCAACCGTATGGGTTCATCCTGCAGCATACAGTAACCAGAGGCTCTGGTATAGTTACTAGCACAGCACAAACTGCTTAAACTGATTCATCCTTACACTGAAATACAGCAAAACCTGACTATAATGACAAATAATGATGGTGAGATAAATTATTGCTATAGCAAATGATCATTAACCAAAAAATACTGTGTAGCATCTTTTCATGCAGTGTTATTACACTCACTTTTTGGNGCTATAGCAAATGATCATTAACCAAAAAATACTGTGTAGCATCTTTTCATGCAGTGTTATTACACTCACTTTTTGGGCATTGAGCATTTATTTGAATACCGCAACGTGCACAGAAGCTCATAAATTGACAGTAAAATATAATGTAGCGTACTTGACATTGGCATTTTTCAAATGAAACCACTGTTCACATCAAGATTATTAAAATTACAATTGCTGATAATCATAGATTTTTATGCCAACCCTCATAGGTAAACGCATGCAACAGATGCTGAAAATATACAAACACACAGTATATCTGATTAAACCATTTAAGTATGGCTTCTAAATCAGCTCTAACTGTGCAATTTCATGTCATTTTACTAGGAACAGCAGCATCCTTATTTGTCATTGTTTGAAATGTAAACAACGTTGTAGGCAGAAAGTCTGCAGCAGATGAACACACCACACGTTGAGTAAAAAATTGTCTTTTTCCGTTGCCATATCTCTTGTCTCTTTTTCTCAATTGCTACCTTGCTTCTTACAGCTCCACCTGGTGTTTGCCGACAACAGATGGATATATTTACATGTGTTTTAAATTAAAGAAAGAGTGATGCTATTGTTACAGCGATCGAGTACACACAAAAGTACTCATTTTATACTAGTATATTAACAGTGTATTTAAAAGAGAAGGGTCGGTTCCGGTTACCGGGTTTCAGTACCAATGGTTCTTGATGTTGGGATCTGCAACCGAGAAACAGTGTCAAAATCTCAGTTCTACGACAGAAACAGTAAAAAACACAACAGTTATTTGCATACAAGTTAATGAAGCAGGAAATTAATAGTTTCTAAATGTGTATACAGGTGTTATGTGCACCACTACGGCGGACAATGGAATATGAAGCATTCACGTATTGAACTGGAGGAGCCAGTTTATAGCAAGATGTTCGATGTAACTTGGTGCCTTATCTCTGGCATGCACGAACATACATGATTACCTAACAAGTTATGTGATGTACCCAGACAAAATAATTATGAACACCTAACGTACTAAGAGCGACGTATTGTCTCATCTAGCCTCGCCACTGCCACGGCCCCCTCCTAAGAAGAGCCGTTACGCCGTACACGCCACAGGACGCCTTCAAGCCACGGATGGCTTGCCCGGCCGTTGCCTCCTGCTGCGCCACAGCCCGCTTCGCATCACGTTGCCACTCTCTACCCCTCCAGCGCCTGGTGCGTGAGGGGAAGTAGCAGCTGCTCTCTTTTACTCTTTTCTCTTCTCCGCTTCTCTCTCTCCACACCCTGCAACCCCCACGCTGTCCCTGTGCGCAGAGTATAAATAGGACCCGCAGTACTCAGTTCGAGGCTGTCTCGCGCTATTTCAGTAGCACGCCGTACTCTGCGCGAGAGCCACCAGACATCACGTCTCACATTTTCAGAAAGTTACCCTGCCCGAGCATACATCGACTTTCTAAAAACGCCACTGCCTTCCGCAATCATGTCAAGAGTTCTACTCTGCACGACACCGCCTCGCTGCCCGCCAGAACGCCGGAACCACCCCGCTTCCAGCTACCTTGTACGAGTATCGCTGACTTGGGGTCACCCTCACCTCCCACGCTGCTGCGTCTTCCGAGACTAGGTAATACCAGTTGACAACTTAGAACCGGCCCTTCCAGCCTCAGTCAAGGTACAGGATGGTGGTTTATGTGTAATGATGTTATGGTTGAATGAGCAATCAATAAAACAGGCATAAATCTTACTTGGTTGAGTTGTCTCTTCCAGCACTCTGTATTACCTACACCTTGCTCCCACCATTTCCGGTTCGTCACCTGTCCTAGTGAGACTCTTCTAGGGATAGCNACTCTGTATTACCTACACCTTGCTCCCACCATTTCCGGTTCGTCACCTGTCCTAGTGAGACTCTTCTAGGGATAGCCATGAACCAAACCTTGTTCCTTCTCTCTCTTATTGACAAATGTTTTGAAGTGCAGCTTGGGAAGATTGCCTTCATAGGCTCCACCAGAGCAGTTGTCCTCTTGGACTATCGACCTTCCAGTAAGTGCCTGGGTCAGACCGTGACGTCCCACACACCAAGTCACTGTACTGAAGGCCAGTAGAACAGGCCTCCAACCTCACCTCACCTCCCCATCCTACACTCCACAGGCTGTCTGCCCCTTAATGGCCACCCGCTATAACCTATATGGCCACCCCCTCCACCTAATGCCTCACTGTAGGGCTGGGCGGGGCAAGGCTGCCAAGCCGGGACTAGCTCAGGCTGAGGTACTGGAGGGAAGTGGTTCAGTTGGCAACCAGGTATACACCTGGAAGAGGAGGCTGCACGCCAGAGAGGGTCTTCATCTGCTACCAGCACTTCCCGCTCTACCTCCAACCTCACTGGCACGTACCTCATGCAGTATCTTCGCTACCACCCACACTGCCTAAGAAGACACCTACCTTCATCCGGCCGGCCACTGTCACCAAGGTAGTGGGGCCCCTTTAAGTCACACTCACTTATACCCCTACCAGGGTACCCACTCGCCCAGTGCTCGCAAGCGAGCCACCCAAGGCTCAAGGCTCGATTATAGAAGTGGCCAAAGCCAGCTACCGGAAAAACTCAGTGCAAGCGGCGACCACTGTTTTACAGTCGCCTAGTGGGGAAGTACCTCGACCTTATCATCCAACTGCCATTCATAATAAGGGTGAATGACTGGGCTACAAAATTAAAAGCATTAGGTTAACTTTTGTGAAACCTGAAAATAATTATTTTGCTTTTTGTTTTTCTAAAAGCAATTAAGATTAAGAATAGCAAATTCGTAAAATATTTACTTACCTACCTAATAATTTCAAAGTTTTAGTTGACTGACACATGAATAAAGCTACCAGATTAATGGCAACCTTAGTTGCACATGCTGGAAGAATACACAATATTCATGCACGTAGATCTTAAGCAGGGCTTTCAAAAGTGCTCAGTTTACCATGAACACCATATAGTACACACGTGGTACGCACTTACCCAAGAGAGAGCCCTTGCGAAATGCAGACGTGGCAGCGAGCATCCCCTTCTCTTTCTGGATGTTGGCGATGGTCTCCGCGTTCAGCACCACCTCGATCATGCCGACTCGGTACTCCGTCGATATGCAACCGTATGGGTTCATCCTGCAGCATACAGTAACCAGAGGCTCCGGTATAGTTACTAGCACAGCACAAACTGCTTAAACTGATTCATCCTTACACTGAAATACAGCAAAACCTGACTATAATGACAAATAATAATGGTGAGATAAATTATCGCTATAGCAAATGATCATTAACCAAAAAATACTGTGTAGCATCTTTTCATGCAGTGTTATTACACTCACTTTTTGGNGTGACGTCCCACACACCAAGTCACTGTACTGAAGGCCAGTAGAACAGGCCTCCAACCTCACCTCACCTCCCCATCCTACACTCCACAGGCTGTGTCTGCCCCTTACTGGCCACCCGCTGTAACCTATATGGTCACCCCCTCCACCTAATGCCTCACTGTAGGGCTGGGCGGGGCAAGGCTGCTAAGCAGGGGCTAGCTCAGGCTGAGGTACTGGTTCAGTTGGCAAACACGTATACTCCTGGAAGGAAGAGGAGGCTGCACGCCATTCCCA
>NQII01006421.1:0-51049 GCA_002778355.1 Clitarchus hookeri
CAAATATTTAAACTTTTTTTTAATTTTTCTGTTATACACAGTGAAATACGTTACGAAAATATCACTAGAAACTAAAAAGTATATACATCGTTCAATAGAAATTCAGTATTTACAACAATTAATTTTTGTGTAAGCATGGTAGATGAGTGGGTAGTGTGTTTGGCAGTTAAAATATTTTTTCAGAGTTCAAATCACGCTGCCAGANTGTAAGCATGGTAGATGAGTGGGTAGTGTGTTTGGCAGTTAAAATATTTTTTCAGAGTTCAAATCACGCTGCCAGATATTTTTTAATTTTTTAATAGTCATTTTTATACACAATGCATCACCCACACAATGAAAGTAAAACGATTTTTTTGTTACCTCTTTTTATAAAANATAGTCATTTTTATACACAATGCATCACCCACACAATGAAAGTAAAACGATTTTTTTGTTACCTCTTTTTATAAAGAGCAGATTTAAAAAATAAACATTCAAGATTGTGGACACGTTCCGTGAATTCACGGAGATTTATGTGGAATTTAGGGATATAACAGATTGAAAAAAAAAACGAAGAGACCGTAATTTAACGCACATGTCTGGATAATTTGTAACCGGTATTTTCCGTAATTTTACGGACAATTTTTTCTAACAGTGCTCAACCATTCCCGGGGAGCAAAAATAATATAGTTACTTAGACGCCAACAATGTGTTGTACCTCGTACTTGCATGCGTAAATTTGGGTGAACGATAANAAAATAATATAGTTACTTAGACGCCAACAATGTGTTGTACCTCGTACTTGCATGCGTAAATTTGGGTGAACGATAAATTACGATACTCGGTACCCTACCATAAGGGCTTGGAAATTCCTTAACAGGCTATGGAGTTCTTTATAACATTAAGAAATATATAGATAAGGCCAGTTACACCAAGCCGCTTATTAAAACGATTTGGAATAAACCATCGAGCGTAAAACAGTCATTAAAAAAAATCAAAGGCAAAGTACAGAGAACAGAAAGGAAAAAAAGGAGAATAGGGATTAGATTTATATATAATCCTTCAGGCAATAAACCAAAACTCTTACGAAAGTATGCACTCTTTGGAACACCGAATAGTTGTCTGGCAAAAAATGAAAGTTAATATTTTACGGGTGAACCGGGCACAAAAACCACTGAGAAACGATACAAAACTTCAGTTAGCTTTAGGAGTGAACGCGACAGACATTTCTACTCGATGGAATCTGGGTTTGGTGTTGGCAAACGCCACTGTGCATCCCCGGGACGCTGCTCCCTCAGCGCGGGGGAAGTACAAGCCCCTGTGAGAGCTCTTGTCCTCCCAATAGTTTAGCATGTCTAGCATCAGGTTGGGGACAGCTAGCCCGTCCCGCCTGGCTGTTGATCAAACTGTCTATACTGTGGTGAAGACAGCAGTCATTTCTGTTGAAAGGACCCCTGGGTAGCGCCAGGGGACCCGGTACCCATTAACTGTTTCGTTGGCAAATGCCAATGCTGCCAACGGTTTTAAATTTGCTATGTGCACGCCGCGCCGGTGAAGTATAGTTACTTCTATATGTAAACTCTCAAACACCCGCGGCGAAAAAGAGAACATGCCAAAAAATTCATCAAACGTGAATGCAAACAAAATTTAGCATGGCATAGACGAAGTGACTGTGTACGATGATCGCATTTAAAGTTTGTTCACGGTAAAGTTAGCACTTTTGAAATCTACCTTTGAAAAATGTTTCTGCGCTGCATTTTAACAGACTGACATGAGCCCAGTAAAGTTTGTATAACGACGCAGGGACGTTGAGCCGCCCAATTCTCTTCACTCACTTTTAACGTTGAATTGAGTGAGTGAAGAGATTTGAGCGAACAGCGAAGTCTTGGAAGCCGATGAGGGTGATTGAGGTGAGTATAGAGCAGCACCGGAATGAAAGGGCGCGGAAACGGGAGATCTCCGAGAAAACCCGCCGGCCAGCGGCATCGTCCGGCACGATTTCGACATGCGAAAATCCGTGAGTAGCCCGGTCGGGGGATTGAACCCGGTTCGCATTGGTGGGAGGCGAGCAGACTAGCCGCCTAGCCACCGCAGCCCCTTTTAACGTTGAATAAAAAGTCCAGGTCAAAGGTCACCTGGATCCAACATTGCGGATGGGTGACGTCACAACATGGCGGCCGGCTAGTGCCTGGCTCTTGTCCGCCATCCCCTTATGCCAGACTACCCCAACTCATTCTACTTCGGTAATCATTTGTCAATACTACAATTATTTATTTTTATTTTTGTTTTTTAATGCGTAGAAGTGTAAAAACAAGGTAATTTGTAAAATATTTACTTTACTAATAATATTACAGTTTCCCTATTCTGACGAATGAATGAAGTGGTCAGACCCATAACAATGTTAAAATTACATACGGTCGAACTATGTGTTTATAAGTAGATTTTAAGCAGTTAAAGGATTTAAGCAGGACTTTCAAAAATGCTCAGTTCGCCGTGAACAGCCTATATCACCGCATAGTGACGCTGTGCAGAACAATGACTGGAAATTCGAATGCACGATAAGACACGAACCTCTCGCCAGCGTTCCTTTTGTTAGCCGGAAACCCTGCGAAAACAATCCAGCAAACTGGTTTACTCGGTAATAAACTTAGTCCCGGCAGCATCTACAGATGCTCGCCTCACATACGTGGAACCTTTTAAAATTACTCTTTAGAGCAACGCTTACAACTTCAGAAACATGCCATCACTAGCTGGAAACTTTGTTTGTAAGCACGGAGTGCATTATTTCACCTTGACAAATCATTCATAGAAATGGGATATCCACTTTTTGTTTTAGATTGCACATTACCCACTTCCGTACAGTATAAGTTACATACGTAAGGTGAAAAATGTTCAGTACTGAGTTGTGGAACTTATAACTGACGTTAAGCTCGAACAACTCGTTTCACAAGAAGATAAACAAATTATCCAGCTGAATATGCAATATGATTGATACTGTTTACCTCCCCCCCTCCCCCTCGCTCCTCCATCAGGGTTATTCACCTGGTTGTTACAGCCAAGATAAAATTAAGCGAATAACACACAATAAGGGCGAGTAACTGGTAAAGTGGTAAGGGGGGATGAGGTTGATCCTATAGTAAGTTCAGCCCGTTAATTAGTTTATCTTATTATGTAACTTACTACCTTTCAAGAAGATAGAATAAGACAATTCGATTGACAGACCACAAGAAAGTCCCAGCACATGATTGGTAATCAGGCCAGCAGTGAATATACAAGCAGATATGGCCAGGGAAACTATTCCCATCCCAAGTGTGGGAATCAGGCCAACACTGCACCTTAACTTAAGAAGGCATTTAGCAGCGTATTACACACACCTCAGAGATTGTTCTTCTCGGGTCACCAAGCGGTCAAGCTGAGACCGCCGAACGCCCTTGCCGTCAGTCCATTCTGCCGTCGGCATTACGTATAAAGGAGGGGGAGCGAGGGGAGGGGGGAGGCTGCCCTCTTAATGTGACAATATTAACGCAGGCCTAATTCTGGCTTCTTTCAAGAATGCTACATGATTAAGTAATTTCATGCAAAGTCCTGATATTGCATTTACATAACAAATTACTTTAAATTTTACAAAGGAACATGTCTTATTTAAGGCAGCGTAATTAATCTACATAAATACTTCTGAGCGTTATTCCCCACACTGTACGATAGGATCGTGGTCTTGACTTATACGTTTTAAAAAATTTGTAATTTATGAAATTACAAACAGTAAACATACCATAACACCTTCAACTTCCGCTGCAAACGGCAAGCAAGAAAGTTCCACAATCATTACAATTTGACATATGCATTTGAAATGGAGGTTTGGATAGTACTTTAGCGTTTGAAATAACTTCCTCGCTTGAGAAAAAAAAAATCTGCCGGAAGCTGTTTTTAAGAAAGGACATACTTTTAATGACATGGGTATAGTTTGTGACGGCACACGCACACAGAGCTTATGATAATTAATAATTGGCGCCGGCGGCACTACGTGCGTTCCGAATGCGAATGGAGATGATGACTCAACTGCATTAACTAGAAATCTGAAAAAATTAGCGGATTGTTTGGAAGGCAAGATAAACTACAAAAAACTAGTACGTTTGTGATACTATTGCAATTGAATCACGACCAATTTGACGCCTTCTGGAGGGCTCTAAGTAGGGCAAGTGACTTTTCGCGTAAAAATCGGAGCACACAGTAGACTTCAATACTATATACACACCTCAGCTGTTGTTATACCTCCATTGGCTGCTGGTGCCGTGTCCGTCTTTGACCAAACCACTCAGGACTAAGTAACTCCGATAGTGAACCTTCGTGATTCGTGCGCAAACGGTTAACACAGGCCAGAACATTTTTTTTTAGCCAATCAAAGAAGCTGGACGACCCTACAGTGCTTTGGACTGTATCTTGTCTCGAAATATTTTCGCGAAATATCACTGCCCCTAGTTCTACGCCAACAATAAGTACGCATCAAAATGCCGGGCCAATCACGGCCATCTACACTGGCATCAAGGAGCCAACGAGCAGTCGATGACTGCTCGCGTGTACAAATATCAAGCCTAACCACACATCACTTAACTCGCGAATTGTCCCGGTTCCCAGAGTATTGCCAGATCGCTTACGAACTCAAATCTAAGTTCATGCGAGGAATGCCTAATTCTGTAACGGATTCTGCTGTCCACCAATCTATCCCAGGTTTAAGATGTTCAGACCACAAATGGGCTGGTACACAAAAACAATTACTCTGACAAATCTCGTACAGTACAGCAAGGAACATGCAGAATTTTTGAGTTCAGAACGCACGCATCAATAACATGCGTTCCGAAGAATTTAATATTATTACACCATGAAGTGGTAACGTTACACGTTCTTCAGTTGAACGTAGTATTACATTAAGGAAATAACAATGAACTGTACCCAAGACATTTTCATACATTTACTTTCGATACAAGAACTCGTGCCAGATAATCGAGCGACTGAATAACTTCCTGCTCTACGTTGTAATTAATATTCTTATGTGGGCAAGCGTCACATAGTCTGCCGTAGAAAATTGTTATGTATAGGTGGTTCACTGTAAAGTGCGCATTTTTTAAGCTCTAGTTACTTTTCCTTTCTGTCATTTTTTTTTTCCTTTAACCAACTTTTTAAATAAATATTGTTATGTAAATAATGTACACAGTGTGTATAACCTTATCAGAGCTGGCAACTGCGTGCCTTTAGGAAACCTGAATATTTGAAAAGAAGGCAAGACTCGAGGGCAAACAAAATTGCAGTTTTCAAAATATTTATACTGGGTCAAACGAAAGCATTTATATTTAAACATTTCGACCATCAGACATTATTACTAGACAAAACTGTTTCTTCTCTATTAATAAAAAGATTTCCATAAATAAAAACTAAACATAGAAACCAGTGGTGTGTGGTGAAATGTTGCAAGGTAAGCTGGCGTTAGCTCTGTGTTGTACCCTGTTGCTTGCTAGTGTACACTTCCATTACTAAAACGTAGCTCGGCAGGTGACACCACAGGACGCNAGAAACCAGTGGTGTGTGGTGAAATGTTGCAAGGTAAGCTGGCGTTAGCTCCGTGCTGTACCCTGTTGCTTGCTAGTGTACACTTCCATTACTAAAACGTAGCTCGGCAGCTGACGCCACAGGACGCGTGTAATGGGGGCCCTTGATGCTCGCTTGTGAGTGGTCGGAATGCACTCGGTTCCCCCGGGCTGCACTCTGGTTACCGACTCCTGCTGCGTGCACCGAGAATGCACAGCAGTGAGCAAGCACCAGCTTACCTTGCAACAGTTCACCACACGCCACTGATAGAAACGTAACTGTGGAGTACGAGGTTTCCATACGGATGCCGACATAGAGCAGTACGTTATAGTTGCAATTTAACACAAGTCAATAATATTTTGTTTCCAATCACATAACTTCAAGTTGGTTCATGCCCGGCGACACACCAACCCTAGCCGCCACAAAGACTTACAAATTTACGAACGAAATGAGTTTAACGCCGGANGTGACACCACAGGACGCGTGTGATGGGTGCCTTGCTGCTCGCTTGTGAGTGGTCGGAATGCACTCAGTTTCCTTAGGCTGCACTGTGGTTACTGGCTCCTGCTGCGTGCACCGAGAATGTACAGCAGTGAGCAAGTGGCAACTTACCTTGCAACAGTTCAACACACGCCACCGATAGCAACGTAACTGTGGAGTACGAGGTTTCGATACGGATGCCGACATAGAGCAGTACGTTATAGTTGCAATTTAACACAAGTCAATAATATTTAGTTTCAACTCACATAACTTCAAGTTGGCTCATGCCCGGCGACACACCAACCCTAGCCGCCACAAAGACTTACAAATTTACGAACGAAATGAGTTTAACGCCGGANTCATGCCCGGCGACACACCAACCCTAGCCGCCACAAAGACTTACAAATTTACGAACGAAATGAGTTTAACGCCGGAGTTCATTAACGGCTTACAGGCGATGAGCGAAGACACAATGTACTGAGTCGTAATAATTATAAGCACAAAAAGCGTGCTTTCAACAGCGTCTCAACCTGTAATCTGTGCATGTACATCGTAGCACCATGCCGCTATTTGTCCATGTAAGAGTCTACTACCGAAAAAAAAAAAAAAAATATCCCACGACGATAAAAATGTTTGAAAACTATCGACATGCAGTCATGTAAACACCGATAAAAAGTAAACACCGATAAAAAAGATCCTTTGTGGTTCTTGGCTATCTTCTGTATGCATTAGGGGGAAACTTTTTGTGTATTTTAACTTTTCCTATATACATTTCCGAGCCTTCCCGGCTGGAACGATAAGAGCGACCTGCCATCCGGAACTCAGTTGTCGAAACAGACACCCAAAAAGAATAGCTATATGCAACTGAATACATTCACGGAGAGAATAATGCATTTACCTGTGAACTACTAAATCACGCATAATAACTGACTGTTATTATTTATACGCGCGAGACTCAGCCCGCGCAGTAAAACATTTCTGCACTTGTTACAACAATTATTTGGAAACTAGTTGCCAAATATTGTAACTCTACAGCTGAAATATTGTATATGTGTAATACATTTATTGAAGAAAACATACAAAATTGTTTACGTGGCTCAGTATTTACGAGGATAAACTTGAAGTCTAAATCACTTGCTTATTAAAATTCATCATTAGTTTTTCATGTGAGATTTACGCTAATTTATTGTAGTGTTACAAAAATGTCTTTTGCAGAGCAGTTTTCGAGCTTTACCTAGCATATAATCATTATAAATTGTTTAAGCAAATTATAAGCTGATCTAATAAACTTTCTCCTTGAGTGTCGACAATTATAACCTGTGCCGATACAAATGCATCCATTTATATTTTTGGAGTAATTTCCCTTCTCTCATCTAACGCCCATCAGTGATTCAAATATGTATTGCTGTCTCAATGATTCACTAGTTCAGTACCATGCAAGCTAACTTCAAATGTACTCTGTGAACTAGAGTTGTTATTTGTACACTGGCTGCTGACATGGTGAGAATCCATCAGCTTTACTCTTTACTGGACTGTAAATGACTCGGATTACTTTGCTGCGAGTGCATTGCTTAATAACAATTGGTCACGGCGCACTTTGTAAACGATACCTAACTGTAAAAGTTACCAAAATGTACATGTGTTTGAAATCCAGCTCGCCGACAAAATAAGTGACGAATGTTTCCAGTCGCTCCTTTATAAACTGCTCAAAAAAGTTTTGCATAAAACAAAAAATCACCAATGTTCCAACGTTCTTACATTGACTAAAGATAACCCAATGGTTATTCCTCGGAATGCGCTTCTAGAATAATGTTTACGCAATTTTCTAGCGATTTTGTTGGAATATATGTGTCCCACTCGACTGTAGTTCACTTTTAAGGTGCTGTCTCTGTGATAAGACGAGTGTCAGCTTGTTATTGTTCAGCAATGTGGATACTGGCAGTGAGGGCGTGACTGCAGAAGTGAACGGATCATGCCACGACACACAGCAACGAAGTTTCAACGTGCTGGGATCGTTTCTCTCGTTCAAAGTGGCGTTGTACAACGTACGATTACTGAAAGCTGTGGGTGTGTCACAAAGTGATGAGTCTAGGATCTGGAAGCGATGCATAGAGACTGGTACTGTTAATGATCGACCACGATCTGGTCGCCCGAAGGTCACGACACCTTTTCAGGACCAGGCCCTCGTAACTCGAATACGGAAAACGAAACCTTACCGAAGATACCCGAAGTCGAGGTTCTACGGTCTTACAACTTCGGCATGTAGAACAATTATTACATATTTAAACAAAGTATGTATTATGTTCACGTATTTTAAATTTACAATAAACAATCACGTAGTTTTTCTCTTTAGATATTGAATAAACTCATGATTGAGTTGCATATTTTAATTTTGATGGCGGTAGCACAGACTGCTTTGTGTAAGCGGCATTCACGTCTGTTTATTCACGTCACGTGTATTTCCATGAACCTACGTATACAAGGGGTTATAATGTAGTGTTTCACCTTCGCACAAATGTATTAATTATATGAAATAACTGTGGATAAGAGAAGCATCAATAACATTGTCCAGAAAACATAGTACAATTACAATATGCAAAAAATTACAGCTGGCGAAGTGTCTACAATACCACCAACATAACAAAGCGAGAATGTGTCGTTTACTCTGTGTTCTAGCGTTGGCAGTACCGTATAACCTACTTCGGCTAGCTTCGGCAAACAAATGAATATGGTAATGCTCCTTCGTTTTACCATTGCGTTAAGCTAGGTTTACAATGAAAAAAAATGTACGTTACGAATTATGCAGAAAGCGATGATATGGTATGCGAAAACATATTTTAAGGAATTTGCAGTTTGCAATTAATGTTTTGATTCTTAATTCCACCCAATGGAAACAGGCGACAAGTTTCCCATGTTTACTTTTGTTTCTAACCTAACCTCGTATATCATAACCATATTTAAGCATATCATACTTCAAAGCCGACATTTTCTGTCAGTAAAGCTTATTTTTGGAATAAAAATAATCGTAAATATATGCACATACACGCCTTTTTAATATTTTTCATACTTACGTTACTGTAAATAACAGTTTCCCGCCAACATCACCGACTGCTCTGTTCTGATTGGTCGCCCACGACCTGCTAAGTAAAGTACCATTAGAAACCAATACGTATGAAAACACACATTCGTTTCTTCTGCACACGTCTTAACGCATAATTTAATGCTTAATTTTTCAATTTTAAATTTAGCTTCACAACTGCCTACTTGTATGCTCCGTGGAAAGGCTGTTGTTGAATACTGTGCGGCCCTGCACCCAGGCAGTCAGGAGGTCGAAGCTCTCTAGGGATTTCGTAGGCCACTAAATTATAGGGTAGAATGAAATCGCCAACTGTTGAAAAATGAAAATAATGCTCATTAATAAAGAAAGCTGTATATTTTATAAACAATATAATTTTTATTTTTAAATATACTTAAGTGNAAAATAATGCTCATTAATAAAGAAAGCTGTATATTTTATAAACAATATAATTTTTATTTTTAAATATACTTAAGTGGCAAGTAAATTAAGTTTGTTTATTTTTATCGTCATTCATAAAATATATAATTTCGATGTAGGCTCGCACTGTCGGCGCCTGAGCGTTGATATGTTTTGTTTCCGTTGTTATGATCGCTGATGGAGAAGGAGTTGTTGATGTTTGCAATCAATTGCAGTAATTGATCTTTATTGCATTTTCAAATGCTGATTGTCTAAGAATAAATGGTACAGGAGTTATTGATATCAGCGATAATGCCTTATTAAAATAAATAAATGTGCATAATTAAGCATTTTAATAAACGATTGTGTAGTTAACAGCGTAGCGAACCCACGTATTCTCTACCATTAATTGTTAAACACATAATTAGTTCAATTTTACCTTTTGTGGAAGCAGCATTTAATTAAAAAGTTTTTACCAAATTGTTATTAGCAGTAACCGAAACGTCTGCCTGAAAACTGAAGTTATTATGTTTAAGAGTTGTAATGTTGGCACCATATTCTACCAAATAGTCCAAACATAGAGGTGCATACGGGACCACCAAAATAGCACTGAGCTTCGTATCTACTTGATTTTGTGCAGGTAGCGTAGGGCGGCGGCGGGGAGCATGGACACCCCTGCGACACTGCCGGCTGGAGCGAGGGAAGGGTCAATGGCAGGCGGCGAGCACTGGGCCACNACACTGCCGGCTGGAGCGAGGGAAGGGTCAATGGCAGGCGGCGAGCACTGGGCCACGTGCACAGGGCCGGTTGAAGGGTGACGCGCACCGCCACACACACGCACCTGTCCCTCCGAGTGCCCATAGACTCCCCGCCTTGCCCACCCTTCCCTCAACACCCTTCCGTTAAACATTATATTCGAGGAGCCGCGGGAGTTAGTGGTAGACTACTCGCATACCACCTGCGCGAAACGGACTCCGTCCCCGGCGGGATAGCTCCCGGATTTCCGCACGTGGGAATAGTGCCGGATACGTAATTATGATCTTTATTTATGATTCAGCGCATATATGTAGGCATACATTCACTGTGCAAGCAAATAAAATAGTAATAAAAGAAAATCATAGCCTTCTATACGAGTGCAAAAGGATTTTGCAATCGATCACTCATAATTTAGAAGGGGGCGCAAAACGCAAGAGTTAAGATTTGGTCAACTTTCGCGTTACGTCTTGCGTAGTTTACAAACTGTATGTTTGATATACGCGCGTTCGACTGTTTGCGTCTTTGCGTTTCTTGCGTGCTTGCGTTGTTTATAAACCCGGCCTAGGAGCAGTGGCGTGTGGTGAACTGTTGCAAGGTAAGCTGGCGTTGGCTCTGTGCTGTATCCTGTTCGCCAGGTGATGCCACAGGACGTGTGTAATGGGCCCCTTGCCTGCTCGTTGTGAATGGTCGAAATAAATTCAGATCCCCTAAGCTCCACGGTGGTTATTGGTTCCTGCTGCGTGCACCGAGAACATACAGCAGTTAGCAAGCACCAGCTTACCTTGCATCACTTCATCACACGACACTGGGGACAACGAACCGCACACGTGCGCGCTCAGTTTAATTATATTTTGTATGAGAACTAACATACATATTTTCTCTCTGTATATTCATATTAACTATGTAACATATAATTTATACGTGAAATATTATAATCTATATATAAAATATAGTTAAAAGTTGAATTTAACCAAACATATTATACTTTAATGTTAATGTAATAATAAACACTTGTGACACACGGCATATCTAGGAAGCAACCAAAGACGTCATAAATTGGGTGGTTTATCAAAGGTTTGGGTCAAGAAGTGTGAAGATACTGCGAATAAACTAAGTATAAGTAGAAAACCGGAAATATCGCGAATTAATTTGAAGACAAAAACTGCAACCACTTGTACGTTTACGATTTTGCTTCTATTGGACCAAAGTTTGTAAGACACGCCATGTACGAATTTCGACCAACAACGTACATGAAAGAAGAACTAAGGATCGAACACCATGCTACCTGGGGTCGCGGTGGCTGAGAGGTTAGGCTGCTCGCCTCCCACCTCGGACTGGCTGTTCCCTGTTATATCTCCTTCCGTTCTCGGTATCGCACTTTGCGTCCCTATGCACTGCTCCATTGCCATCCGGCACAGTCTACTTCCTCTCGGTGTGGGGCCTCTCGTGAGGCCACCACTCGACTCCCTGGCTCGATCTCACGCTTCACGACCAGACTTGGTGATACGACTGTTCTGTTCCCGTCACACGACTGATTAATCTCGCATCTCGGCATCGCTCCTGTCTCGGCGCGGGTTACAACTGGCACTACATCACTGACTCTGCCGGGGTCCGAACCCCGGCCTCGGTTGACTGACTCACCTGACTGCCTCACATCTCTCGGCGTAAAGATACAACAAATGAGTGACCTCCGCCTCGCGGCGAGGCCACTGACCAACTGCCTCTCGTCTCGGCTGCCGAACAACTAACTTCCCTCTCGGCTGCGCTCGTGATTTAACTCGTTCGTCACTATATTGAAGCTACCTTTGTCAGCAATTTCTCGGGAGAGAATTGGGGAGTTCCCCTGTGTAACTCGGGCGTTTTTGTGCCCGATTTTGTGTCTTGTCAGTGGATTGTGCTCTCCAGCCAGGGTGAAGGAAGGGCGAGGGTGGTGTCGCGGGGATTCCTACGGTACTAAATTTCCGAGCTGTGGTCTGCACAATTCTGGTCGGGGGCACCCCCTGCTTCCTTCGTCATGCGCCACCTTATCGGCCATTTCTCTTGTGTGGCTGAAAGTTCTCCCCCAAGCCATTAGCCTCGGGACTTTCCCTGTGTCATTCGAGCCTCGGTTCATCCCTGGGGGTGAATCCCCGGGTTGAAAGTTTCGTGGTCAACTGCCTGCCCTGGATATGTATTAATAAGATGNTTCATCCCTGGGGGTGAATCCCCGGGTTGAAAGTTTCGTGGTCAACTGCCTGCCCTGGATATGTATTAATAAGATAGCAGGGTGTGGTAACAACACTATGCCTATTCTAGTATGCGACATGCGTCAACTTGTCCCGTGAAAAGTGAAGTTATNGCAGGGTGTGGTAACAACACTATGCCTATTCTAGTATGCGACATGCGTCAACTTGTCCCGTGAAAAGTGAAGTTATCGTAATCCCAGCCTTCATATCGGTCTTTCAACTTACAGTACACATCAAAAGTTTAGGACCACGCAAGGTGTAAATGAAAACTTAAACTTTATATGATATAGGACATAAATCAATAACTGAAATAAGAAAACACTGTGAATCGTTTAATACTTCTCAAAAAAATTACTGAACATTAGGTACAGTAGCTACGAACATTTGTGTTTTTGATAGACTTTTTTCACATGTGTATTATGCTCCTGACTTCAAAAAAATATTGTATTTGATACTCATGCCTTTGAATTTCCCGGCTGGGTTGCAATGTCTCGCTGTTTTGTTGCGCTCAACTCATTCCAGCAATTTGCCACGTTATGTTCGGTAATACACTTTCTTCCCCATTCNCTCGCTGTTTTGTTGCGCTCAACTCATTCCAGCAATTTGCCATGTTATGTTCGGTAATACACTTTCTTCCCCATTCTTCACAACTGCCGAAACTTCAACTGCAACTGTAAGTCTCAAATGGATGGCAGTAATTGGTGAATTTGTTATTTCCTGGTAACGAACATACAGGATGAGTATAAAAGAATGCCCCAACTTTGAAGGTCTATAATATCAAAACCAAACAATTTACAACCTTGATTGACCAATCAAATGAACCACGGAACTGTGAAGTTTGTTTATCATATCTTCATAAATGTCCACTGTGACCACCACGAGCGGCCCTAACGACATCTACGCGATAATCAAACTCGTTCCACGCTCTTGTCAGCATGTCCGGTGTTACGGTTTGGATGGCGTCCATAATTCTCGTTTTGAGGTCGTCAATGTTAGCCGGCAATGGTAGACGAAACACTTGATCATTTATGCACCCCCATAGAAAAAAAAACGCACGGGGTAAGATTCGGGCTTCTTGGGGGGCCAGTGATGAAGAGCCTGGTAACCAGCTGCTCCTCGGCCAATCCAGCATTGTGGCAACGTCTCGTTCAGGTATCTGCGAACATCTAGGTGCCAATGGGGTGCGCACCATCCGGATGGAAAATGAAGTCCCCCGCCGCCTTTTATAACTGAGGAAACAACAGCTCTGTAAGCATGTCCAAATAAGGGATTCCAGTAACGGTGGGCTCGTGAAAAAAGAAAGGGTCGAAAACAGTGTCTTTGGATACAGCGCAAAACACGTTCACTTTGGGGAAGCGCACTCGTGTTCGGTGGTTTCATGTGGAGGCTCCTGACCCTATATCAGCACATTATGCCGGTTCACCTTACCATTTGTATGGAACGTAGCTTCATCGCTAAAACCAGCTTAGACATGAAGGCATAGTCTACCTCGTTCTGGGCAAGAACGAACATGCAGAAATCACGTCTCAGTTCTTTATCCCTTTCGCAAAGAGCCTGTACAAGCTGTAATCTTTATGGTTTGTATAGCAATCGCCTTCACAACACTGTCCATATCGTCGATTGAGGGATTTACATTTGCCGGCTAGCTTGTCGAGTTGATTTTCTCGGACAGCGAACGAACGCTTGTTGAATCCGTTGCACATTATCTTCGGACACACGCGGCCGCCCGGAACTTTTGCCTTTGCAAAGGCACCCTGCGTCACGGAACTGACGAAACCAACGTACGATACTCCACCTATTGGGAGGACGACGTCAGCATTTGCGACAGAATTCACTTTGAACATTCGTAACCGATTCCCATTTAGCAATCTGAATAACACAGAACGCCTTCTGTTGTTACGTTGCCATCGTGATGCGCACTAACACACAACACACGCTCGTAGTGCGACGACAGGCGCTCCCAGCATCATCTCTCGGCACATAAAGGAAATATCAGACCGCCCCCTTCACACTGACGTGTCAAATGCGAGCTCGCTTCCCTCTCACCACCTCAAACCGAGAGTTACGAACGCCATCCAAACCGTAACACCGTACATACTGACAAGAGCGTGGAACAGTGGTGGTCACATTGAACATTTATTAATGTATGGTAAACAAACGTGACAGTTCCACGGTTAATTTGATTGGTCATCCAAGGATGTAGGTTGTTTGGTTTTGATATTATGGACCTTAAAAATGGGGGTATTCGTTTATACTCACACTGTATAATGTTATAATTTGAGTGGAAAGAGAACTAATGCTGGAAACCCCATCTCACTAGCTAAACTAGTAAGAAACGTACATAGTCTCCACGCCTTCACCCCCGGCGTGGAGACCCTGCTGTCAGCGCGGAAGAGCGAAGATGGAGTAGGTGCCATGACTGAGCTGCCCAGTTTTCCGACGCACTCGACGGGAAGAAAATAGGCCCTGCATTCAATTGCTGCTGTCAATATTATTGTGCTGGTTCGGCTGCGCAGAAATATTGACAGTAGTCCAACCTCAAGGGCGCCTGCGCCCACTAGTCCCGCTTCCTATCTTCTATATTTTCAACTTCACATTAAAAAGCATGGAATCCACACCAGCTGTTTCCAATAATACATGAATAAGTTTTCAACTTCTTTCATGTCGGGAGAGGTTTTTACGGTGCCTATGCCGGTTAACCCCCCCCCCCCTTNCCAGGGAGCACTCATGGCCCAAAAGGGCGGCCATGACTGCCCAATCCCTCTCTGCCGCGATGCACGCCCACTTGCAAGCAATTCCCTCTCCCGTAGGCGGAAGGGGTTCAGCTCTGAGACGCATTTAGCACCCGTCCCTACCTCGGACGTACACTTAATACTTAGCAATAGAATATGTTAAAATAAATTAAAATGTGCAGCGCAGAAGATGATGAAATGCACCGACAGCTGTGTAAAAGGGAGCCACGGTTGGTTAATAGGGCGTGTCTAATAAACTGCCATCCAATTGCAAACCTTACAAAAACGCATACGTATTTTACAACTAGTTTGTCCTAAAATGAATTCGCGAATTTTCCAGTCCCTAGTCATGAGGTACGATGTACTCCCGTAGCCTCCGTGATCCGACTTGCAACGTCCCAGGCAGGTATACACTGTGACTCAGGTGGTTACGGGGCCATCCTAGTTGTCATATCATTGTAAGCAGTTGTGTCTATTCTAATCTTTAAAGAACTATGAAATATTTCAATGTAAATCTGTATCTGAACTGCATCTGAAAATTTCGCCACCTCAGACGAACGAGGATTGTCTAATTTCATACCCTTATAGCAAGTCCTATTCCTGAAAATTAATGTCAAAAATCAATTATCTGGAATTAAAAAAGTAGAATACCTGTGCTAAAACTTACCCGTGCCTGGAAGCGTATCCTAAATAAGTGAATTTGAAAATTTGGCAACTTCAGCAGAAGACAGCTGCTCGAGTTATATATCCGAACAAAGTTCCTACCTTGTGCCCTAAGAATACCCACAAAATAGAGTATGCGGGTGGAGGCAAAGTTCTATTAAAGTTAGAGCAGTGTATAAATTTCGGTTTCAAATCTTTGGCCGCACAGCATGTCGAAAAAGGGGCTGCGGATGTAAAAAAAAATTCACGCTCTTGAATAACGAATAACAGCCCGGGAATGGACTCTATGCAATTTATAATAATTGCTTCTGACGTAAAACTCGTTTCGATTCTATAGCTTTTCAAGTGTTCAAAAACTGCCGTTACATGCAAAACAGGCGATTCAGTAATTGTTCCACACCTAATCAAAACATAATTGGATCACAGTTTGTAAATTTTTATCATATCATGCGTGAATTGAGTTTATATTGCACCTTTATTAATTACAGAATTCGTTTTATACAGGGGCCGCGGTGGTGTGGTAGATAGACCACTCGCCTACCACCAAGGCGAACCGGGTTCGATTCCCGGCGGGGTCGCTCCGAATTTTTGCATGTGGTAATCAAGCCACTGGTTGGCTGGTTTTCTCGGGGATCTCCCATTTCCCCCGCCCTTGCATTCCGGCTCTGCTCCCTACTCACCTCGCTACACCGTCACCGGCTCTCAAGACCNAGGCGAACCGGGTTCGATTCCCGGCGGGGTCGCTCCGAATTTTTGCATGTGGTAATCAAGCCACTGGTTGGCTGGTTTTCTCGGGGATCTCCCATTTCCCCCGCCCTTGCATTCCGGCTCTGCTCCCTACTCACCTCGCTACACCATCACCGGCTCTCAAGACCTCGATGTTAAGTGATGTTTGAATGACAGGAGAGCGATAATCCAAGATGTNGCTACACCGTCACCGGCTCTCAAGACCTCGATGTTAAGTGATGTTTGAATGACAGGAGAGCGATAATCCAAGATGTGCGTATCTTGTTACGAAAAGCGTGCCGCCGCAATAAATCTTCTGCGGTTCACACGCTCCTAACCTTCAGCTGATTGNGCGTATCTTGTTACGAAAAGCGTGCCGCCGCAATAAATCTTCTGCGGTTCACACGCTCCTAACCTTCAGCTGATTGAATTTCTGAGTTCATCTTTTTCATGTTCTGGTTCTGATCGTCCTTGCCTCTCTCAACATGACTCAGGGTGCGGGGAATATTCCAGATCTTGGCTGCTGACACTATGAAAGCGCGTCGGGCTTCTGAGCCAAAAGTTGATGAGCTTCTGGAGTTCGGGCGATTGCGCGACTTTGAGTGATAGACGACGAGCGAGAAGAGAAACGAGTGGCGAGAGAAGTGACCAGGGCGAGGAAAATCTGCGACTGCGAGCATCGGTGTTGTGAAGATTGCGACTGGCAGACTGGACTATCGGACTGGATGAGTGAGTGTAATACATTACAAATGATGGCAACAGACATGATGAATGTGAGTAAATTAACTATAATCAAACAGAGATATTGAGAAGGACTTTAATTAGGGTTGAGACGGACATTGGATACAGCGCTCACTGAGAAATAAAAAGAATAAAAGTGGAGATAGATTGATGCTGTAAATAATAGCTGTGGGATTAAATTAAAATCAAATTTAGTTATTTTCTTTAATTAAGACCCCCATCCCTCACGAACTGGGATACGCCCATCAGGCGTCTTGTAGCNTCAAATTTAGTTATTTTCTTTAATTAAGACCCCCATCCCTCACGAACTGGGATACGCCCATCAGGCGTCTTGTAGCAATATATTTCTTTATTCTGACAATACTAAAAAAACTGTATACTAAATATTTATTAAAAATATTGGTACTAAATATAAAAGTGTCTAATTTAATAAAAAAATAAGATAATAATATGTTAACACAAATATAAAACGCTTGTGATCTAGGAAACAACCAATCACGTCACGTATAGAATGATTTTTCAAAGGTTTGATTTAAAAAGTGTGAAGAAATCGCGAATAGACTATAAGCTTAGATTTCTCACAGGCGTCTCAAACTTTAGTCCACTTAAGCAGTTAGTGCAAAATCATTACTGTACCAAGTCGAGTCTGCCGCCNTCAAATTTAGTTATTTTCTTTAATTAAGACCCCCATCCCTCACGAACTGGGATACGCCCATCAGGCGTCTTGTAGTATATATTTCTTTATTCTGACAATACTAAAAAAACTGTATACTAAATATTCATTAAAAATATTGGTACTAAATATAAAAGTGTCTAATTTAATAAAAAAATAAGATAATAATATGTTAACACAAATATAAAACGCTTGTGATCTAGGAAACAACCAAACACGTCGCGTATAGAGTGATTTTTCAAAGGTTTGATTAAAAAAGTGTGAAGAAATCGCGAATAGACTATAAGCTTAGATTTATCACAGGCGTCTCAAACTTTAGTCCACTTAAGCAGTTAGTGCAAAATCATTACTGTACCAAGTCGAGTCTGCCGCCNTCACAGGCGTCTCAAACTTTAGTCCACTTAAGCAGTTAGTGCAAAATCATTACTGTACCAAGTCGAGTCTGCCGCCGAATAATACCAATTTTGTATGTAGATTACAATTGAGCAGTCGACACCATCACCTTCACGAAAAGAAAATTATTTCATCCCAGATGACTCGAAAGAGAACAAATCCCGATTAATTACTTCAAAATTAACAGCTAATGTACAGTTCATTCACGGTTACTTCAACTTTTCTGAAGCCCCGCTAAAGTTCTACTTCCAGGATATTTCTCCGCCTCATGCAAACCAAGTTTAGAAAATTACAACAGAGGGCCAACGGATCGCATTCATGCGCACTTAAGGTAATAATATTTTGAATAGGAACAATTTATTAATAGGCGTTACTAAAACACATATTTTCTCTCTGTCTTTATTCATACTAGTTATAAAATGAAATATTGTAATTTATAAATAAAAAATTAAGGTATATTTACGATGAGACGCCCGGCCGTCTCATGTATGGCACCGACGGATTCCTGCATCGAAAAACTACGTTTTTGCCCGCCTACGCCGGAATATCGACAAGGCGCCCTTCCCTACCAGCATGACAATTTTTCTTTTGCTGATCAGCTGTGCTTGTGGGCCGGAGCGAATACGTGGATCGCCCGGCGTAACTGGGGCCCGACGACGGTTAACTTCGAGGTCCGATGGGTGGGCCGACCATGAGTACCAACAGCATGACGGCGTCCGTTTACAGAATAACGATTGAGTTGAGTTGAGAGATTTGGGCGGCTCTTAACAACGAGGTCTTGAGAGCCAATGAGGATGAAAGGAGGCAGGTATAGAGCAGCGCCGGNAGATTTGGGCGGCTCTTAACAACGAGGTCTTGAGAGCCAATGAGGATGAAAGGAGGCAGGTATAGAGCAGCGCCGGAATGCAAGGACGGAGGAAACGAGAGATCCCCGAGAAAAACCCGTCGGCCAGCGGCATCGTCCGGCACGATTCCCCACTTGCGAAAATCCGGGAGTGATCCGGCCGGGGATTGAACCTGGTTCGCCTTGGTGGGAGGCGAGCAGTCTAACCGCTAAGCCAACGCGGCCCCTTTCAGCTCCGATGATGTGGGACACTGCACCCTGATTGGCTCCCGTTGGCGGGTCAATCCAAGATGCTTGAAGACGACGTGGCCGGAAATATATTTAACCGGAAATGTTTTTATTAATTGCTTAGTTTTGTATTTCTGGAGCAATCTATACCCCTAGAGTGGAAGTGGTTATGGAGGGAATCAAGTTAAAAATGACAGTTTTTAGCTTAGATGAAACTAGATGAAACTAAGTTTAAATGTGTTTGTGGTAGTGAAGAGAACAGGTTAATAAATCTTTTGAAGGTTGTTTTGAAATGAAAATTGCCGGCATTCTGAGGGGCTGGAGTAGTCTTTGCATGAGATTACTGGGAGACTTAGCTCTGTTCGCGAAGGTGGTCACAACGTCAACAGAAGTAGGCGCTTGTGAGATATGCCATATTTAGGAAGCAACCAAGCACGTCATACATGGGGCGTTTTTCCAAAGGTTTGATTCAAAAAGTGTGAAGAAATCGCGAATACACTATATAGACAACTAAGCGACCTGGAGCTGATCTATTATTTCCACAGCTTAAAAACTGCAGCCAAGCTGTGCGGCCTTCCCTTTCCCTCTCCTTCAGAGGACATTTATTTCTCCGCCAGGGCTAGATTTTTTTTTATGAGCAGATAAAATGTTCCCATGCCATCATATAGAAACAAAATGAAGTGACTGATTGCGTCTTAATTGTGACACACTTAACGAAACGGCCAATCAAAATTGTTAAATCGTTGTTCATTATTANGTGACTGATTGCGTCTTAATTGTGACACACTTAACGAAACGGCCAATCAAAATTGTTAAATCGTTGTTCATTATTATGCGATCGATGAACAGCTCACGACGAAGACATTTTGACATTTGGCCCACGAAAGTAAGTGGCAATGCGTTCAGTACTTGGGTACATGTTTAAGGAAATAAGTGATTTCATTATTAACTGAATTCTGTTTTTACTTCCAGAGTCGACTGTTGTAACTGTGTCTTTATTGCTGTCGTTGAATTATTTTACTACTGAGATTATTCAGGTTATTCCGAAATTGTGGTGCTTGGTTTTGGAATCATGGGTCATCAGAAGAGAATGCAAACTAAAGGCGAATCCCCTCTGCGAAAATATGTTTAAAAAAAAAAGGGGGGGGGAACTAGAGTGAGGCGAGCCGCTGTTCTGAGGAGTAGTTTGGCCGGTCCATAAAACCAAGCACAGTGGCCAGCCTCATAGACGCTCTGAAGCCCCACATGTTCAGTTAATGACTCGGCAAGACTTGGCAGACCAAAATATGCCCGCAACCGAACAACAAAAACAGGTTGTAGAAAGTGCTTTCGTAAAAAAAAAAAAAAAAAAAAATATCTCCACGAGACAAGATCTTCAAGGACTTCGCCATTCCAGGAAATTCCATTCAGAGGACGCCGCACGGGTCCAGCTTCTCGAATCTACGGCTGTTTCCGAATTCCTACGTAAGCGTTGCGCGCCTGCGCACTCTGCTCGTTAGCAAACGCGCACTTGGACTAGTTGATTCAACGTATGGATGGGTTGTTCCTGAATTTTCTTGCTAATAAAACTATCTTTCTGAAATGGTATACGATTTCCAAAAAAACTTTATGTTTTCTTAATAAACATATTTTAGAAACTAAGATGGGGGACATCTGCCTTCACGTAAAAGCGTAGTTCGTAAAATATAACAAACAATAAGTACTTTTTCNGAAACTAAGATGGGGGACATCTGCCTTCACGTAAAAGCGTAGTTCGTAAAATATAACAAACAATAAGTACTTTTTCAGCGACAAAGCTTGTTTTGCTATAGCGAGAAGTTCCGTTTCTTTAAACGTACTCTTTTTTTTTTTGCAGCAGCTAATTAAACATTATAACGAAATATAATAAACGATTCTTACCACACGACGACGAACGCACTGAGAAGTTATTGGTTGCGACAGTGGAACGACGCGTATAGTCTGTTCGCGGTTACTTCACGCTTTTTGAATCAAACCTTTGAAAAATCCCCCCCATGTATGACGTGTTTAGTTATTTCCTAAATATGACACGTATCACAAGCGTTTTATACTTGTGTTAACATAACACGGCTTCTTTTTTTTTTTTTTTGTTATACTAAAATATTATTTGTGTTTTATTTATAAATTATAATGCTTAATTAAAAAATATTATGAATGAGAATAGTAAGAAAACATGTGTGTTGGTAACGCCTGGTAATAAATAGTTCTCACGCAAAATATTATTACAACTGAGTGCACACGAATGCGGTGCGTTGTCCTTTGGTGTAATTTTTCAGACATAGTTAAGCTTAGTTTGTACGAGGCGGAGAAATATCCTGGAAGTAGATTTTTAGGAGGGCTTCAGAAAAGTGTGAAGTAACCGTGAATGAAATATAGACAGCTTGTGAGATGCGGAAGACAAGAAAAGATAGTCCCGTCCACTATGATGAATATTTTTTTACGAATCCCTCACGCGCATATAGCTTAATTAGGCGACTACTTGCTGGTTCATAAAACTTTTAAAATTAACTTTTGAAAAATGCCCCCCCCCCCCCCCCCCCCCCNTTTATTCAACAAAATCTTAATTCATTATTTTATATGAATATGTACGAAATACTGTTGAACTTATATACAGCACTTGTAATTACTATTTCCTCACCTAAAATTTTTTAGACCACATAGTTTTTGCATAGTAGCATGTCAAAATCGCAAGTTTAGTGATTTTAGGACTTACGAAAATAATATAATTCACATTGAAATAATAATTATGCGTTACTTCAAGAAATATTTAAAATCACAGTATGAAATATTTTCGTAAATTTTATAAATTTTTAAAAATATAAAAATCTGTGCATATTTTTTATTTGTTACAGTCTATTATTATTAATTGAAAAATAAATTTTACTAATCATACCTTAAAATCAATAAAGACTCTACCTTCCAGTCACCCTTGTTAAATTTTCTGTATATATTATTGTTTCTTTTATTAGTACATTCCAAAAACACGAAAATCGTGATCTTGACATGCCATGATGCAAAAAACTATGCCATATAAATTTTTTATGCGAGTAAAGAGTATTTACAAGTAGGTAATATGTACAATTTGGACGGTATTTCGTACAAATATAAAACAATAATACATTTGGTGGCCAGTGCCCTTCACGTGTGAATGTACTCGTATAATATTTTAACAGCTGGCTTCTGATATTGCGCACTACTGCTTCTATATACGCGGGATTATGGAACATCGCGATAATCAGGATCGTTGTAGTGGTACTAGTGCAGTGTGATTTCCAATGGACGTGACTCTTCAGAGGGCTTCCAAAAATAACTATACACGGAAACAGCTCGTATCGGCTCACCTGCTCCACGCCATGACTGAATATCCATATTTACACTGAAGAGCCAAAAAAAAACTGGTACACCTGCCTAATATCGTGTAGCCCCCCCCCCCCCCCCCGAGCACGCAGAAGTGCCGCAAGATGACGTGGCATGGACTTGACTAATGTCTGAAGGTATGCAGGAGGCAATTAACACCATGAATCCTGCAGGGCAGTCCACAAATCCAATCTGCGTCAATTTGAGAAAGGGTTGCACGTCTGTCACGTTTTATGATTATCGTCAGTCGTCGTTTGTCACGTTCGTTCACGATCTTTTTCCGGCCGTAACGATGTCGAAGATGTGATGTTTTACCGGATTCTCGATATTCACGGTACACTCGTGAAATGGTCGTACACGAACATCCAAATGTTATCGCTACCTCGGAGATGATATGTCCCATCTATCGTGCGCCGACTATAACACCACGTTCAAACTCAGTTAAATCTTGATAACCTGCCATTGTAGCAGCAGTAACCTATCTAGCTGCCGACCGCATCGCGTTAATCTGATTGGTTCCATACCTCTGTTATTTGCATATGCACGCCTATACCAGTTTTTTGGCTCTTCAGTGTACATTTAAAGGTCAGTGAAACGTTTTCGGAAAATAAGCGGAAGATGTCATCTCTTCCTTTAAAAAAAGTGGAGCGACGAAGTAATTTTGTAACTGTGCGACTATGCGACTGGCATAACACCGCCCACTGCCTCCAGGCATGACTAGAGCCGCCATGCTGGCAACAACTACTCGCTTCACACTACGGAGAACCCGGTTCCATTCCCGGTGGAGGGTCACTCTCTGGTTTCCGCGCGCGGAGAACACGGCGGACGTTGACGATGTCCCAGTGGGTTTTCTCTGGTTACTCCCGCTTCCCCCACCCCCAGACACTGCACTACATCGCACCCACCTGCGCTCACTCTCGCTCCAGGTGTTGTTACGACCTGGGGCTGGGACGTCTGCCTCCGGTGTCGTCGGGCAGTTCTTCCTTCCCACGGAACACTAACGGGTGAAAGTCGGGCGGCCGCACCAACCACAACTTTCGTCCAGCTGCAGCCGATCCACTATCCAAGATAGAAATATCCCGTATTGGTATGGAATCATTAGTAGAAGGGACTTTCTTCTCTTGTGGAAGGATGATGTTCGATGAGTTTTGAGATCGGGGACGGCGCTACTGACTGGCAGTGCTTCCCGGGAAGCCAATCACGCTCAATAAAGACTGCACGATCCGTAATACAGTATAACTGTTAAAGAAACAAAGTAGTGCTCAAGGTCGTACACAAGGCAGGAGGGGAGGGAGTGTAGGGCGATCGCCTGCCCCGAGAATCCGCATTTTTTTTATAGTTATCAGAGGCTGTGTTCCAATTAGCACGTTTTGTTAACAAAAGGTCACATGGCCCCGTTTTTTCTACAAAATCTCCGACATTTTTTTTATTTGCGTTTTGCGTTTTGTCAGCTTCGAAGCTACCATATTACTATTGCCTATTCGAAACGTTTAAACACACACATCGGCGAAGTTATTGGAATAAATAAATATGTATCGTACTCACAATAATTATTTCACAAAGGAATTTCTGAATATTCTTGAAATAGGTATTTTCTCATAACACAAGTTTTGTTAAGAAATAATTTCATATTACAATTGTTTTATTTTGTTAATTTTAAATTTTAAACGGACCTCTAACAACTTTAGGGAATAATTACTGTTTATTTTAAGACTGCGAGGACTTTTAATTTTGGAATCATGATAACACCAAAATAATAGCAGCATCGTATGCTAGACAGTTGAATGTCATGGTGTTCCGACTAAACCTTACAAAATGCTGAATTAAAATTACGAAAAACGAAACTTGAAGCGAATTAAAACATGGCCTCAGAGTAAGATACTGTCACATACGGCCGCTCTGCGACCTCCCCTTGCCCCCCTCCACGGGCGTGCGACGCGCACTGCATACTTTTTTTCAGCATTGTAAATAAATTAAGAAATTAAAACGAGTTCATTAATTTCAATTAAGACCTTCATCCCTCACGAACTCAGATACGCCCTTGGCAACTTGTAACAATATTATCGGATTGGAAAGTAACATCCGTGCCTTGCTGGCCTTGTATAAGGAAAGTTCGTAAATATGTAATTTGAATTCTGATAATGTTGTACTAACTAAAAAAATTTTTTATGTTTAGCAAATGTATCAATGTACCTATTTACACATTCTGCCTCAATAAAATAAGCTTAATTACTGCTCAATTGTAACCTTAAAAGTAAAACCTTTCCACGGGGAGAAACTCCCCCCGAGCCCAAACTTTATACGTGGCTTTTAGCAAGTGTCTAAAATAAATCCGTTACCACCAATTTTTTTTCTTCTTCAAAAGTTCTCAAATAACCGTGAGCAGAATGTAATTGAGTGTATCTCAGTCCTGTATTGTCGGGCCCTTCGAGCAGAGTATACTCCACGAGAGGTCACGTGCTCTTGTGAGGATGTTCCTGCCGACCGCGAAGCTGATACTCCCTGCACGTGAAGCGAAGTGCAGGCAAAACACACGACACCGCACTGGCTTGCGGCTATGCTGATTCACGGGAGACAAGAGCGCGTATGGAAGTAGCTTTAACATCAGCATGTCGTACGTTATTGTAAATAATATAATTATTAGAGAACTGTTTTCCTTAATTTTATTTTCCTTGTTAATACACTGAATTGTGGATGGCTCAGAAAAAAAAATTAAAACTTTTAACTCAGATGTACATATAACAAATTAACCATAATTTCTTTTAGGAGACCAATTTCTCCCTCCATGTGACGAAAATCTTTGGAGAGGTAGTCACTGCCCTTCTCCCTCCATTCGCGTCATAAAAATCGACTCCGTTAAGGATACCTTTGTGAATAAGGCGTGAGCAGCAGAATAACGATCATTTTTATTCATCACGGTGTCATTTTATAAAATACGAAGACCAGCTGAGCAGCAAATTATATCACAGTTTCTTACAACGCCGAATATTTCTGATATTATTGCCCAGGCGAGTCCCGGATAATGTGGTAAAGGCTAAAAAATTTAAAAGACAATAAAGAAAATTTGCTTACACGTGGAATTACTATCTACACATATTTACGCATGAAGGGTGTGGGACCAATAAAAAAATCTGCAGACAAACTGCGATAGCAGTTTTGTCAGGATAAATTAAATTGATATGCCTTTTAGTTTCACGATGGAGAACTTGTTTATCACACAAGAAAAAAGTATTTCATATGAACCACTCAGTCTCTGGGTGTGTTAACTGAACAAATATTTGTACTCTCAATTGCAAAATCTGTCAGTCAAGAAATTATTTCACGGGAATAAATGGGATTGCCCACCTCATTTTTCAACGAATTTCGTGTAGCGAAAACTGGATTACACTATATACCGACCCCAAGTCGTCTGCAATGAAGTTCGAAGTGTATTGTGATTTTAATTTTTTTTTCTTGCCCATAAATCGTGTCTTTCCACCAGTAGTGACGACAATTGTAGTTGATGGGTTTTGTCCCCGGATTTTCGCAAGTGGGAATCATGCCAGACGATGCCGCTGGTCGGCAGGTTTTATCGGGAATTCCCGTTTCCCGCCCTTGCATTCCAGGACTGCTCCATTCCCACCTCACTTCACCCTCGTCAGCTCTCAAGACCTCAATCTCAAGAGCGGCCCAAATCTCTCAACTCAACTCAACCCACACGCAGAAAATCCGACCGACCCCACCGGCCGGGAATCGAACCAGGTTCGCCTTGATAGGAGACGAGAAGTCTGACTACTACACCCGGGTGACGATAAACATGCAATCTGATAATTACACAGCAAAGACGACAGATTTCCCATACCGTACGACGGGGTGACTTTAGCCCAAATTTCAGGTAAGCCTATTTTCTGTTTCAACTGTTGGAAACAAACGTGCTATATTCTTTTTGTGATTTAGTCATCAGAGAGCAGCAAGGGAACCAAAATGTTCATTATTAATTATTACAAAATGAAATAAATACAACTTTCCAACATTAGTGCCCACGTCACCCCCAAGGGACAAAGTCACCAGTCTTGCACCAACCTACTACGCAACCTGCAGTGACCTACTCCGATAGGGTATGAAGTAAAGATGACGATGTCCAAATAAGAAAAATCTCAAGGAACAAAAATTAACGGAGCACCCAAATTGACTACTAGGTGTTAAAAAAAAAAACTACCCTAAAAGGCGAAATAAAGTATACATTTCCATTACTTAAGCTAGCTACTAGACTAATCTAGGTACACTTCGGACATGCGATATGAGATGTTATAAGGACGCAGCAATGCAGGAGCCCACGTGGACAACGGTGCGCATTCTGCAGATGAATCACTCCGTGACATGTAGGATGCGAGACTGTGGGCTGCCGTCTTGCGGAGACGTATTGCCTGCCTGCGATGACGGCCGCAGGGGCGTGGCCAGTTCTTGCGCGGCAGTGCCACTAATTATAGCCACGCCGCGGACGTGTGTTATTTACGAATGGAACCGACACTCGCGTATGCCTTTTTCTCGCGCGCACATTTGTAGCACTAATGCCATCGGAAAGGCACCAAACGTTATCGCACGCAGAAATGTATTGCGTGTAGTCTATCTGACAGGTGCTGCGATACTTCGTTCTCAAACTGATTCACGAATTTCTACAGAAAGATGGAGTTTAGCGCTGTATTTTTTCTTTGATTTCCACTAGCTGATTATCAATTATATTGCTTCTGCGTTGCTATAATTTAATGGAAAATAACAGTGGCAGTCCCAGTCAAATTCGGTGAAGAAATGTTATAAAGGAGACAGACGTTGCATTTATCGCGGATCTTTGCTCAGTGACACATTTCCCACACACGTAGCGTTTCATCTCACAGTCCAGTCATATTATATTAAATAAATACTTTTAAAATCACCCCTTGTGCTTGTTTGTTTCCTTTGTAAAGCACACATCACAAGCGTTTCATACTTAACGTTAATATTAAGTACATATTTTGTTGCGTTGATGAAATCTTCATTCAAATGACTTTCACAAATTACACTACTTAATAAATAGATAATATTTATTAAAAACATAGAGCAAAGAGGTATTTTTGTAATGAGCAGTGAAAAATAAGTTATTCTATAAAATTTGATTAAACTGAGTTTCGGTACGTTGTTTGCAAATGAAAAGTTTCTCACAGACATATTTAGGTTCCCAGGGAAGACTGCAGTGGAAATTGATTTTATTGTTATGTATAAATACATTTAGTTTCGACTCTCTGTCCATTGCACAAATACAGTGAGCCGTTTTTCACCTGGTACTTTCTTCTTCTTTCGTTTACGTACGTTTTGTTTACGAGTGGTGGAGGGATATGTAGCAGACAACCCTAAAGTAGTACCTAGTTTAGCAGAGAAGTTGGAACAGCGGCGGCGCTACATTAAGAGGCCTTTCTAGTTGTTATCCGGGTTTAATTGTAAGCAGTTGTATCTACTCTAATAAAAAAAACTAGGGAATATATTAATGTCAATATTTTTTTAGGGCATAAATGAGGGTTAATATTTCGTTGCCCATTCATAAATTTGATTGCTGAAATATAAATGTGATGGTTGAAAATTGTCAAAGTCATAAAAAAATCGCTGTACGTAGCCCCCTCTTTACGATATTTATTCTTCTGTGAGTGTTTCAAACTATAGCGACAATGTCGTATCTTTTGCGAACATATTGCAGTATTAAAACTCTGTAGTCGCCGCTTACAATGCTGAGGAAACAGACCACACGAGAAGCTGCTCGCGCTTTCTTCCATCGCCGTCGCAATGCGTGGCCTTGAGGCGTTAAGAATGTTCCTTACTACGGAGGCCCCTGAGGGCGAAAAAAAGCCTCGCCTGGGGCGTCGCCCTTGCAGGGACCTCGAAAACTTGTCGACAGTTTAATCAATATAAAATTAAAATAAATAATTTCATTTTGCCTTCGAAATTCGAAGTTAGAGCGTGCATCAGAGCAGGCCTAACTCAGCTGCCGTATAATTGCGTATGTGTGTGCGCACGCTCACGTCATAAATGGGAGTAAAAAGGGTAGAATGATATCAGTTTAGCACTCCAGCGGTGGCGACGTAGAAGGGGAGACAGGGGGACACTGTCCCTCCCCTATAATAGTGGGGAGGGACAATATAAGCAAATGTGCCCTAAGTTTGACACATACACTCAATAATAACGAAGTTAATGTTCTCTCAAACCACGGGTATCAAAATATTGAAAAGAACGAGGAACGCATTACTGAACTTTAGCATCAACTGAAAGAGGAAGAGAATGGGTCTTGCGAGACCGTCGACTGGAAAGCTAAACCGTTGCCTGGGCGGTTCGGTGTGCTTGGGTTCCCAGAATTTTGGAATACCAGTGAAAGAGTCGAACACATTTTTTAAATATACACAGTGGAATGGGGAGGCAATGTTTCAAGAGTGATTCTTCGTGAGCGAGTCAGCAGTCGGGTATATTTCTTAACTGGACATAGTGGAAGGGGAAAAAGGTTTCAAGCGAGTCTTTCTCCCTCATTGATCCGCGGAGTGCATAAGTGGATTGCGGTTTACGGTTTACTATTACCAATGACGTTTTCCTTGTGAGCGTTTTCATCGTGGAGAAAATACTTGTTCGTTGTGCCGCTAAAAAGCCTCGTTTGGACGCAGGTACGTTGCTATAGTTAAGCATTGAATTTGTTTTATTGAGTCACAGCAGTTTTTCAGGTCTTAGATATACCCGTTCTAGAGTGCACGGATGCGTGAGGTAACATACACGTCGCCTACAGTAAGTTAAACGAGCTGCCGAGTCAGGATACATAATTTTACTAACTAGTTTACAAATAACAGTCAAATTTATATTTTTAAAAGCAAAACAATTTTATATTGTTGCGTATTCCAACATACATGCTACACAAAAATTATAATTCACATATAGCGCTTGCTGCTTGATATTTAGTTAGAAATAATTATTGCCGAAGTTATTATAGTAATATACATGTATGTGCAACAAAAAAAACTTGAACTAGAGCCTCAATTACCTAGAGAGCGCAAAGTGCCAGAACAACTAGAACAAACTGCGACACCAAACATCGGTCACAAATGGGAATCACCAAAGGATACGTTGCAGGCGACTTGTTGACTTTAAAAGCTGAAAACTGGACAAACGAGATGAAGGGCGAAGCAGAAAAAAGGAGCGGGTGTGTGAAAGGTCTTCAGACAGAAATGGAACTCCTATGACGCACAATACAGTCCCCGAATTTGAATTCCCTGGCGGACAAAATGAAGATGCTGCAGCCTAACTTAAAATTATTATTTAATAATGTAATCTTTTTTTTTGTACAAAACTTACTAGTAGTGCCAATTTCATCTGCTAAAGCAGAACGCAGTTTTTCTCTTCTGAGAAGAGTAAACTGTTACTTAAGAAGTACAATGAGCCAAGTTCTTCTAAATCATGTCTGTGTTATGAGTTCATATCGAGAAGAACTAGACAACCTAGATTTGGACAAAATTGTTGAATTTTTTCGTAAACAATGAACACTGCTTTAAAATATTCGGTAAAAATTTTTATGTTCTCTGTTCCGTTGTTACATTTCAGTGATTCTTAAATTTATTATTTAGTTTAAATTAAGCAAGTTTGAATTTTACTGTGTATATTTCATGTTTTTTCCCCCCAATAGTAGTTCCCATTTTACTGCTACAGCCCAGCACAGTTTTCACTTCCGAGAAGTTTGAAATGGTGTTTAANAATGTTCTCTGTTCCGTTGTTACATTTCAGTGATTCTTAAATTTATTATTTAGTTTAAATTACGCAAGTTTGAATTTTACTGTGTATATTTCATGTTTTTTCCCCCAATAGTAGTTCCCATTTTACTGCTACAGCCCAGCACAGTTTTCACTTCCGAGAAGTTTGAAATGGTGTTTAAGAAGTACAGTGAGCCAAGTTGGCTTAAATCATATGAGCACTGCAAGTTCGTTTCAAGAGAACTTCACAACTTTAGATTGGCCGAAGCTGTTTAACTATTTATAAGCAATCCTGTTGAACAAGTGTGAATTTTAATGTGTATATTTTATATATTGTCGTATTAGTGTTGCTAATTTCATCTGCTTCAGCTCGTTATTTTTTCTCTTCCAATACAAGCGAAAAAGTTACATAAGAACTACAATGAACTAAGTTCATCTTTACGAGTCACAAAGAACCAGACATGGTTGATTTGGGCAGAGAACGCAGTTACAAAGCGTTTGTTTTGTGTGCCTATATTTTATTGTTACACAGTGTCTCAATATTTTCTTAGATTTTATGTCTTAATTCTAGAGTCTTGTAATGGTGCGTTTGTGTGTGCTGTAAGTATTAGCAGATGTTTTCTAACACTCTTCATGTATGGCTTTACAATCATACAACCCTGTGGTTTAAATAAATAAATAAATAAATATATATATATATATATATAAATTTGCAAAAAAACCAAAATTGCGAAATCGCAACAGATATAGCAAATATTTTTTGTTTTATTTAAAGGTTTCATTAAATAGATTTAAACCATGAAAACCATTACTGGGCAAGACAGAAATACTGGTTTATCCTCTGCGCCGTGACGCAAAAAAAAAAAAAANGGCAACTGATAAAGTTGTCTTCCCCCCCCCGGGCAAACACCTTCCGCCACCCCTGCACGACAGTTTACAATACCAAGCTGTAAGTCGCAACGAGACATCAGCTGACAGCAGTTCTGTGCGCCTCCAGTGTGCTACTAGCGTGTGCAGTGCGCGCGTTCTCGCATGATCACTCGCAATGTTCCGCGGTGACGAACACCCTCCCTAAACTGCAAGGTAGGAGGTGCGATTCTTGTCTCGAGCACCTTCCCATCACCCTTGTGGCAACAGTGGCGCAACTCACATTAATGTAAGGCAAAGGTTTGCAGAAAACGCGGGACATTGCGAGTTTCTTGTTAATAACGGAAGGTTGGTCCTATTAGGACGGAACAGAGATTTGTGCACAATGCTTACCTTTAAACCCATTTCACAATGGTCCGAAAACGACATTTTCAATACAGTTTTTATAAAATTATCAATTAATTTTCCAACAATGTTGAACACTAGAACCCTTCATTAATATTTTTATCTCTTTTACTGTTCGACTGGAAATGATGCACGTACAATAGTGCCTGCAGAATCCTCGCGAGTCCTGACAGATCACACCACTGACTTAACTGGCATGTCATGCACGCTCTGAAAGTTAAATTATACGTATGACGTTCCAGTTTTATGATAATGCATTATTGTGTATCGTTACAAATGCATGCGCAGACTGGATGCAGTTCAAAATATCTGGCAGTCACTGAGTGCTCGCTGCTCAGACTGCCACTGAGGTGATAGTTCGCAAGTTTGCCGCACGCGAAGACGGGCGGTGAGAGCAGATCTGTACGAAGAAGACGGCAATCCACATCACAGCTGAGTTCATCGCTGTTTAAATACGCGAGCGTCTCCCAAATAAATTTTCCCTGGAGCCTCAGAAATCCTAGCGACGCCACCGGTTGGAAGTAACGACGAATAGTCTATGGATTAAAATGTTACGTAAAATGTAGACATGCGCGTTGTTCTCGCCTTCTGACCACAGGCGTGTAGACATTTACGTTAGAGGAGGCAAATAAATTTCATGAATTTCATGTAGCATACACACACAAAAGAATCACTATTTGTTTTTCTTCACGCAAACAGTAAAATCAACACACGGTCTGGCTGTTTGACTCCACTGAAAACGTTATAACTAAAAAAAGATGGAAAAGTCAATTCTTCACCACGTACCCTTAGTCATCCTGCATTCCGACTGTGCCATATACCAGAGGTATAGGCTGTTCACGGTAAAGTGAGCACTTTTGAGGCCCAAGCTACTTTTCTTATTTCAGCCATTTTTATCCTTGAATTTTTAAATAAATATTGCCATGTAAGAAATAAAACACAGTGTGTAGAGTCCACCACACTAGGAATTTAACGTCTTAGTCTAAAATAAGATATATTTATTGACTATCATTCCAAATCAGAGGGCTTTCAAAAGTGCTCACTTTGTCGAACTACATATGCACATCTAACATCCCCACTGCTGCAAACAGAAGCTCAGTAACGATACGAAGGCTGTGTTTTCATATAATACAAGCGGGACGAAGAGAGAATAGAAGTGGAGAGATTTGGGCGGCTCTTAACATAGGTCTTGGGAGCCGATGAGGATGAACTGAGTATGGAGCAACGTCGGAATGCAAGGGCGGTGGAAATGGGAGATCCTCGACCCGACCAGCGGCATTGTTGACACTGTCCTGCACGATTCCCACATGCGGAAGTCCGGGAGCGACCCCTCCGGGAATCGAACCCGGTTCGCCTAGGTGGGAGGCGAGTAGTCTAACCACTACACCGCGCGCACACAGTCCAATAACATTTTTCATAAGAGCTACTTCTTACTAGTAGCTACCAACAAAGCTATTTTCTCTCTATATTTATTCGTATTAGTTATAAATGAAACGTTATGATTTATGGATAAAATATACGTAGGTGAAAGTGAAACTTAACCAAAATACGGTACTTTTATGTTAACACAAGTATAAAACACTTGCGACGCATTACATTTTGATAAACAACCACGAACGACACACATGGACTATTTTTTTTTTAAAGGTTTGATTAAAAAAGTGTGAAGAACCTGCTAATAGACTATACCTACATTTACGATATTTAAATGGTACCAACAACCCATATTATTGCTGTACCTACATTAACAGTTTGTACGGGTTATGCTTAGGGACGTGCAAAATTGTCGTTATTCTCGGGCGCCCTGCTACTTTTCACAAACCGCAGTTACTGTGGCAAGGTCTTCAGTAAAGGTTTTAATGCCCGTCGACATGAACAGAGCGAATGTTCAAAGAAACCGACCACCAGAATACTAGCATAAGATATGTCATGTCATGCCTTTGCTTGGCATGAGCCAGCGTGCACTGAACTTATTGTTCCAAAACAATGCTATGACTGGCCTTCCTGCTGAAGCAGGGACGACTGGTAGGAATGCAAGAGCATAAAGTAGAGACTATGATTGACGTCGTTGGCCAGGTATGCACGAGCGCGAAGTAGGACCAACTGGCGGGAATGAATGCAAGAGCATTAAGTAGGGACGTTTGGTAGGAATGCAAGAGCATGAAGTATCAACTTCTGGTAGGAATGTAAGATCATGAACCACTGGGACGATAGGTGAAAGGTGACCAGAAGGAATATTAGAAGACCAAAATTTTAATGATAGAACATGATGAGAGAAGTTGTAAGTGGGGGGAGGGGCAATGAACACGAACATAACATTCTTCAGTCAAGATGGATGATGCTGGCTTGGAATGATAAGAGCATGAATGTTAGGGGAAACCCTCAATCCATCTATCCCTCGCTCCCCCCCCTAAAGGAGCCACGACCCTAAATTGAGCGGATTGTGCGAAACATTTTTTTTGAGGGAAATTCTGGCGATTTTGGTTGTTTTTGAGGGAGAAATTACATAATCCAAAATGGCCGCCGCTCATCCCTCGCCAGGCGACAGGTGCAACAGAATCGCTAGTTTCCTACTACTTATGTGACATAAAATACCTTTTATTTTATTAAATTGAACGTTTACTTATATTTTATCAACACATAATAATATTTTACAAATATAATTAGTATAAATAAAAACAGAAGAGAGAATAGGTGTGTTAGTAATGTCTAGTAAGAAATAGTTCTATGCGAAAATATTATTACACTGAGTGCGCACGAATACGGTACATTGGCCCTTTGGTGTAATTTTCTAGACTTTATTAAGCTTTGTTTGCATGAGGCGGAGGAATATACTGTAAATGCTTTAGCAGGGCTTCAGAACAGTTGGAAGTAACCGTGTGAATGGACTATAGTATGTTAGTTCGTACTCTATTGTAGATGAAAAAAAATCAGAAACTAAATCAAATATAGTTAGCGTTAAAAATTCAAATATCACACTGCTAAAACGTCAAGACATAGAAGTATAGGCTGTTCACAGTAAAGTAAACACTCATTACTTTTTTCCTATTAGCTATTTTTTATCCTTTAACTACCTTTTCTAAAATAAATATTGCCATGTATGTAATGAACACAGTGTGTATATTCCACCGCACTCGGAAGTTAACGTCTTAGTCTAAAAAAGTATATATATTTATTGACTAATATTCCAAATCAGAGGGCTTTCAAACGTGCGCAATTTACCGTGAATAGCCTATACTTTCCCTAATTTGCTGCCAAAATACCACGAGTATTTCAGTCAGAGCTTACGTCTGAATGTATGCTGTAATTGACCGTGAAATTTATCAAAGGTTGGTTTAAAAACTAGTGAATTAACCGCGGACATGCATCCCCGTGTTGGTCGAGTGACACAGTGTTAAGTCGTTTGAAACATAAATTATATTAATGCTATAAAAACTTTGTTACCAAGCCTGTGAACCTACAAAAAATAAATTTCAGTGGCCGCAGACGTAAACATTGCACGTTCAATAAGACTTCGAACCTGGGACAGATGTACACTTTCGGAGGGGCCAAGGCGAACCGGGTTCAATCCCCGGCCGGGTCACCGGATTTTAGCAAGTGGGAATCGTGCTGGACGATGATGTTGGTCGGCGGGTTTTCTCCGGGATCTCCAGCTTCCCCAGCCCCTTCATTCCGGCGCCGCTCCATGCTCACCTCAATCACCCTCATCGGCTCTCAAGACCTCGCTGTTAAAAGCCGCCCAAATCTCTTCACTCACTACACTTAGCTTTGTGGTGGTCATTTCCCCAGTGTGCAAGTTCGTTTTTCGTTACATAGAAGAGTGGTACCATCTCATCATAATTCTAGGAAACAATATTAAATCAATCAAATATATCGGTATTTTAAACAATTCTGGTATTATTTTATTTCGAAGCCCCGGCTTCGAACATACAGAATCATTTTTTTTTTATAATTCTCAACCAAGCTACAGAGTACTTAATGAGTACAGAGTTGAAACAGACGTTCATTCATTCGACGAACTCCAGCCGCACACGCCAGCAAAATGGCGTCACTAGCCAGTAACATGTCGGAACGCCATTCGCCAATAAGCGCTTGATAGTTTACTTGCCAGCTGACAGCCCGGCCAATAGGGAACCTTTCGCAGTACGCGGTAGCCAATCAGACACACGGCCCCTTCCCGAAGTCTCGTGCAGGTAATCGGAGAATGAGTTCGCGCACATCAAAGGAACCGACACGCAATTTCGCCTCTGCGTATTTCTACTCTGTGACAAAGCGTTACTGTTCTTACGAGTTTTTTTTTTTGCGAGAGGATTAATTAATCTTCCAAGGGGGTACTACGTCTACATAAATTTTATCCATTAGTGCTTTCTATAATAAGTTAAATAAATGGTCAGTACATTTAAGTAATTAATGGTGTACGGGCATGCCACAAAAATAGTGACGGGAAGTATACCGCAGTAACATTAATTCTTTTCGCTCTGGGAACCGGGTTAGTGACGTGAGATGGGGGGNTGGAGAAAACATTGGATCTAAGCGAGTGTCTTCGTTAAAATAAATACCTTTACGGATGACAACTAATTTTCTAGACTAGAAAAGTTTAGTTATACAATAAGATGCCATCAGCGCCAATGTTCATGGAAGACTGAATTTAGACTAGCAACATATTCACTGACAAACTTACAAAGTCAGAAGTACATCCGATGAACATAAACATTCTGAAGAAATCAAATCGAGAAGCACCGAGGTCATACCAAGGACTCAACCACAGGCAAATCCTTATAAATTAGAAAAATTTGCCACGCCGACCAAAGAAGCATCGGCTATGTTATCATCGTTCCTTCGCTGTGGGCATTGTAACTCCGTTGGTTTGCAAGCCAAATAGCCATGTCGATCAGCAATTCAAATATATTTAAATATAATCACTTCGGTAACGTCTGCGTCATTGCCGCTAGCAGGTAGTGCGGTGACTCCGCCTATTAAGACCATAGTCCCTTACTTTTCCATAGCGCGAGGAATGTCGCGAACGTTTACGCACATCGTTAGTTCACTAATGCACACGTTCATCAAAACTCTGCGGGTACTTAAAAAGCTCAGAAACTTGAAGGAAGATTAATCCCGTGCTGAACACCGGAGAAAGTAACTCGTGCGTAATAGAGGCGGGCCGAGTCGTAGGGGAAAATATCTCATTCAATTACGCCACAACGAAAATTTCGAAATTTAATACCGCAAACTGTAAAAATCATTATATTNCAAATCGAGAAGCACCGAGGTCATACCAAGGACTCAACCACAGGCAAATCCTTATAAATTAGAAAAATTTGCCACTCCGACCAAAGAAGCATCGGCGATGTTATCATCGTTCCTTCGCTGTGGGCATTGTAACTCCGTTGGTTTGCAAGCCAAATAGCCATGTCGATCAGCAATTCAAATAAAAAGCTCAGAAACTTGAAGGAAGATTAATCCCGTGCTGAACACCGGAGAAAGTAACTCGTGCGTAATAGAGGCGGGCCGAGTCGTAGAGGAAAATATCTCATTCAATTACGCCACAACGAAAATTTCGAAATTTAATACCGCAAACTGTAAAAATCATTATATTNGGAAAATATCTCATTCAATTACGCCACAACGAAAATTTCGAAATTTAATACCGCAAACTGTAAAAATCATTATATTTGTCATAAAAATATTCAAAAATAAATTTTTAAAAAGTTCACTATGTGTTTAAATAAAATATCAGAACAAGCTGTTAAAATATATTATATTACTTGTAAAATTTAACATACTTCGCATCCTACAAAGTATTTCATTTGAATCGATTCACATTCATATCAAACAATCGCAATGGAGGCCAGCAAGTAGAATTTAAACAATAGTGCCTGCACAGTTGTTATGCATGCGATTATTTAAATTATGTGCGTCGCATATACGCGCAATTGCCGCCAAAACACGAAACCGCCTTTTGCGAAGACGAGATGTTGCGAATAAATTACTGTCATTTTAATTTTCACTGGAAACTTACAACCAAACGTGTTCCGCTTCAAGAGTAATAAGTAATAATATATTCCGTTGTCGGCCTGTGGTTGGGCTGGCTTGACTTTTGTCCTGCGGCAAACATTCCAGCAGGGCTGCCCAAAAAACCATTACTCAGCTGTGTTAATGCGAGAAATCTAAGTTTGTTTGCAAAATGTCATCACATACGCACAAAAACCCTCTCCTGCGAATACAGAAAAAGAAAGCAACAATTGTAATTTGCAATGCTAATTTATTTCTTAATGGAAACAATGAACATGTTTAGAATCATACCTGAGTTTTAATAATTCTTCGCGTCATCGTACGCGTTGAAAGCAAAACGGGAAGCATCCGTTACGAGTTCCGAATGCTTATCTGTCCCCGCAATCACATCGCGCACAAAAACAAAACTCGCATTCAGAATCACACACCACATACGTCATAGATTGTTGCAAGTGTGTCTATAAACAAAACCAAACAACAAGACCGCTCTGTCCCTGGCGCGTTACCACTACACCGGCATGTGCTGCCACCTCTAATTTTTTACATTAACTTTACGTGAGAACAGTTGGATAAAACTATACTTCCCTATGAAATCAAGTCATTATTGAAATAAATTACTTTTAGATTCTTTCATACTTAATTACCACTTCAAAAATTCAAATATAATTTTTATGNTCATTATTGAAATAAATTACTTTTAGATTCTTTCATACTTAATTACCACTTCAAAAATTCAAATATAATTTTTATATGAAATAATTTGGACATTTTGCTTTTTAGAGTTGTATGATGTAAAATAAAGAAATAATTTTATTTGTGAATGTTTAAGATTTATCAGTTGGCAATTTGAATGATTCGTGGAGACGTAAGATTGATACATAGCCGTATTTGACACAGCTTCGTTTATCTTATTTATTGTAGGCTGTTAACACCACATTTAAATGTTTGTATGGGAGTAATTCTGTTGCAGTTTTAATGGTGTTTTAAGTTGGAGATCTACGTAGTTTGTGGTGTGTAGTTCACAGACCTCTTTATAATGGGTAAGTTTGTACTGTCGGCGTTAACGTGTCTCGTCTAATCGGTCACGTATTTTGCACGGTGTTATAACCTTCGTTATGTGTGTCCTTGGTGATAGTAATGTGACGTTTTTGCTCGTTTTGGTAGCATTTTAACAGTACTGTTGAAATTAGTATATTTGTTGACGTAAGCCTTCAAATACCTGAGCTTTCGAGGCACCATAACCTCATATGCGCGATTGTTTAGCACTGTTGCTTAACGACGCTAATATGTTGTGCCTAATTGAATAGTTTGTCTCGCCTTACAGAATTGCATTCGTTTTATAGGCCTAGTGTGTTCAGGTTATGGTTGTGGACCATGGAGAATAAAATGAATATAAATGTAAGAAAAACCAAGGTAGTGAGGTTTACAAGGAAGAAGGTGATAAGCAGGGACATGTACAGATGGGAGGGACAAGAGATAAGAGGAAGCAGCAGAACATAAGTATCTTAGGGATTGTATTGCAGGGAGACCTCAGATGGAAAAAAACAGGTAGAGAGGGTGGTTGCAAAGGGAAGAAGGGCTTTGGGTATGTTTGGAAGGGTGCTTTGAGCTGAAGAAGACATATGGCACAATGGTACGACCGATGTTAGAATATGCGGCAGCAGTATGTACGTGGAGGTGCGAGAGCTAGAGAAGGTGCAAAGAAGGGCAACAAGATGGGCGGAGAGTAGGTGGAGAAGACAGGGGCAGGATGGTGAGGATGAAGGGAACTATAGGCCATCAGTGATTATGAAAGAAATGGGGTGGAGCTCGTTGCAGAACAGGAGGAAAGGATAATTACCACTATGTCCTACAGCCCATGAAATCTATTAACCGCACGCTGAACACATTTACTAGGGGTATCAAGATATTCGCAGTACACACTACCAAATGCGATAATGGGAGGACTATGAAGGTCGGAGAAATTGTGTGGTGAAACACACAACCATTATGTATAATTTATGTAAACTAATTTGGTTTGCTGTGCTAAATGCAGGAAGACCTAACCTAACTACATGTGACTTCACTATTGTTGTTTATATGGCAAACTCAAAGCTTCGCGGATGCAAGGGTGCTGTGTGCTCTAGACCTACGAAAAACAGCTGGCGTGCTCTGAATCACTGTTTTGGGGATTTACTCCCCAGCTGGTGCTGGGACACTGACTTGGTGCGTAATGTTTTGGCGATGCTTGAACAGTATATTTAGTATTTCCGCACAATAGTTATATTTTAACACTTTACGTGAACTAATTGCAAATAAACTCATATTTTCGCACAATTCAAACATGTCAAATGGAAAAAAATTGCAACAAAACACACTTAATAGCACTCGTAAATCACAAACCTTCGTATTTTCAAATTCACACTGGACACAAAAATTGTGCACACTCCCAGCATACAACTGTCATGTAAATCAAAATCGTTGGGCATTTGTCTCCAGCCTCTGTGCATTTTTGTTCAACAAATTTATCATGGCGATGCACGTCGACTGCTTGTAAAAACACCTGTGAAAGTCTTTTTGTATGATATAGTATTTGTATATTTTCCTACTGCTATGTGTTATGTAGTACATTCCTCTCGTGAATATAAACAAGATAAGCCTTAAAAAATTCGTCAGAATTAAATGATACTTGGACACTGCTTGATTACCGCGGTTTATACCTGTATAACCTAGTTAGTGTGTTGGCAAAAACATACCCTGTGAATAACATTTTGTAAATTAATGTTTAGTTTCCAGAGATGTTCGCTTTTAACACAATTCAGCAACCTAATATAAATATATTTGATATAAATATTACGTGCTTTACTGCGTAAACACGCCGATCTTCATAACCCACCTCACCATCACATTTCATGGTTTATACTGCAAATTATGTGAAGCCTCAATAATATTCGTATTAAATGTGATTAATAACGACCTTATATACCATTTGCACATATTATTTTCCTGTTTTTTTGGAAAAGCTTCTATTCTGAATAATTACGGTCGTGGAACATAAAGGAACATTGTAATACATGTAAACAAAGCCTAAAGTCGTAGTTGAAGTTGTTGGGCATCAGTGATAAGGGTCGTTAAAGAGTTCGCTGGTGTTCTTTTTGAGTACATTCTGGAAACTTAGTTGGTTATTATTTCAGCACAATTCAGCTTGCGTGGGAAAGTGGTTGTGATGGGGTTCGCGCCATTGTTCTAAGGGTCTTTTTGTAATGCGTGATGCCGTTTTAGGTAGTGATTGGGAGGCCCGATGATAGCTTTGTGCGATGCCCTTATTTGAGTATGTTTGTGGCATAACTGATGTAAGGGATGGGTGTGGAACACTGTGACTTTATTAGCAGTCAGCACCCTGCTCCCACCTCGAAGAAGACAACAAACCTTCAAAGGGAAAACTTCGAGCTTGGCCTGTAACCCACACCGGTAAACACCTGCGACCACCTCTTCTTTTCATCTCGTATTAGGCTGAACCTTGCTTCGAAATGCCAGGAGGGAAGGGTCTCTCCTGCCTTCCTAAATTTCTCGTGATGCAAGGTTTTTAGTAGTGTGAATTTATAATACCTAGATTCTGCGACTCTGTTCTTGTGACCTGTCTGGCTTGTATCTCAAACTTTTTCGTGTGTCTATGTAAAGGATGTGAACTGCATAGATTTCAATGAATCTCAAAGGAAAAGTTTCGATTTTATTTAATGGAGTCGCTATTTACTAACTTTTCACATGTTTTTGTCAAGTGATGTTCCAGTCGTCTGTTTCTGATGGCTGCAACATTACACCATAGAACCAAGAAGCTTCCAAATGACGTTAAAGCATGTTGAACAATTCATATGAAAGTGAGAAATGACTGTAGATTCAGTATAATAAATGTACTGCATGGAATTGACTTCAGTGGAAATCGTGTCAGTGTGGTAATGATTTAGCTAGCAATGTTGATAGAACCCAATACTACCATTGTGATTTTGTTTATCATAAAGGATTTTGATTCTACGCAATTACAACCTTGTATCCCAGCATTGTGTTTGGGAATAATATGAGGTGAAATTAACACTCGAACACCCAAATTGTTAACTATTTATGGTGCATCATCCAACCTAGTTTTATAATAATGCCAAGTAGGTATGGATTCCATAATATCTGGGTGTTGCAATGGTTTAGTGGTTGGTGTACCTGTCTGCAAAGATGTGGTTGTCAGTTTTGGGCATGGATGTATTTTAAGATTAGTTTGTACATAAACCATTTCTTCACAAGCCTTCCAGCATAAAAGTAGACATAGTAATAACAACTACAAATTTAATATGTTAATGCACACAACACAGTTGAACATTGCTGCTTGGTTTGTGACACTGGAGAGTGATGCATATTTTAGTTTTTCACTTAGCTGCTCTTATATATAAGTACATTTTTTTGGTAACATTAATGATTTCACTACACTACCCTTCGTTATTCCATGAAATTCCGTAAATCAATATCAAAATGGTTTTACAAATATTTCATCAATATAAATGTTGTATCTAAAACAATTCTTAGTTTATTAAATTAAAATATTGTGCCATGATGAGGCGTAGATGGTCTGTAATTTGTGTGAGCAGGAGGCTTGCTCAGCTACTTCCGCAACCTGCTTGGCAGCCGTGAGATGAGGATTCTCATCCTGGGACTGGACGGAGCTGGCAAGACTACCATTCTCTACAGGTGAGGATCTAGGGATGCAACATGTATATATTAAAGCTTCGTTAAATGTAAAGAATAGCGGCTTTCCTGAAAAAGAAAAATCCAGAAAAGTGGTATATTTCGACTCGGTAATATTTGTCCACCTAACTTAACCTAACCTCACAATGAGTGACTCACTATTTTACATTTTTAATCTAGCCTAGGATTGTAGGGTGTTAATCTAACCTAGGATTGTAGGGTTTTAATCTAACCTACGATTTTAGTCTAATCTAGGATTTTAGGGTTTTAAAGTAATGGTAAAACACATCAGAAGTATATGAATTAATCACCTAGGTAGGTGGTGGGGTACAATTCCACTGTCCTCTGCCAATTCAACCTAATTCCTGCATGACTTCCACATACCTCACTCGACAAAACACCATTATCTACTAAAACGTCGAAGTAACACCCTTCACATAGATCACTATCACGCACAGAAGCACTCGTTCTTGCACCCTTCATTTTTAAATCAAAAACCTTCGCACGGTTGGATTTGGACATGCGCAACACACACACACCACTCGCCACGAATTGCACTGTCTCGAATCTAAACTGCAACTAACATACAGTGATGTCGACATATCCACAGCCAATAAGGTGATGGCGATATGTGCATTTGTTTAAGTTACTACAGCATTACTTCACCAAACATCATGGCGTCCGACGTAAACAAAGCGGACGAACTGCTCGTACATTATCTATCTTATTTTCGACGTTCTGCTTATTTTATCATCACGCCCTCTTAAATATGAAACAGGTAAGGTGTTAAAAAGCAATTTATATAACTTTTGTGGGTCAACTATGTCTCCTTCAAGAAAGCTGCTATTCTTTACAATTACCAATTTTTTTTTAATTACTGCCCAAAAAGGTTGCGAATTTCTCTATTTTGTCTGCAAAACCTAGAAAAGTGAGGGAAATTAAATGTTGATATTCTGTTGCAGCCCTGTTATTACTTTCACCGTTTCCGAAACCCTGCTGAAGTGCTATTTTCAAGCTGTGTCTTTGCCTCGTGCAAACAAGCTTAACTAGATATAGAAAGTTTGTAACGTTGGATGCTACAGTTACACCACTATACGCTAAGTTGCCACTGCTAGCTCAGAGGTGGAACACGAGACTCAGTAAAATGGACGCCGATTAATTAAGAAATAAGTTCAAGTTCCAGAGTATTTTGTTCTATACGTTATTTATTATTTTTTGTGACACAGTTCACATACAAAGTACCGGTATGCAGAGTACGAACCGTTCACAGATAAATATACAAGTGCAGAACAGCGCCACCGTCGTTTACAGATTATTCATGTCTCAAAACTTGCATCGCAAGACGAAGTTACGAAGGCAGGAGGGATGTTCGTTCCCTCCTGGCACCTTAACGACCTCCCTCCCACACCGGCGGAAATAATTTGATAGAATTATTTAGGGTAAGCCGAAAAGAAATGTAGTGATAAAATATTTAACGGTCGCGGGTGCTTGCTGGTGTAGGTGAAGTTCTTCACGCCCGATGCGTCTTTGCCGAAGGTTGGTTACTTATTCTTTTTTTAGGCGATAGACACCCTGAGTATTTATTATGCAGGCCTATCGCCCCCTTCTCCTAAGATAAGGGCACGGCATCTGCCAGCAGCGTCATCCAAACTGCGTTGTAGGAACTAAGACTGCGCCGTCAATATACAGATAAACGAACTTCTCGTATAAAATTTGTACAATGCAGCCTGAAAGTTGTAATGACGCAATATTCGTAATTTTTCAGGACTCGGGTGTAAAATTCTTTCGTGTGTTTGAAGCTTTGGAAAGCTTCTTAATATTTTTATCGGGTTAAGGTTTAAAGCCGTGGTGGCTCGTTTCCCGTGATAGTTTATCCGGCAGACATGTGCGTTTGTAGGTTATCGGGAGGATGTTTGCAGTGTTACGATTTATCAGGAGTCCGGTTGTGTTTCGTTTCGAACTTTGGTTTTTTGGGGAAGTGTCAGCATTAATTAGATTAGTGCGGTTCTGTGGATCAGGCAACGTCAACAAGTTTTTGTTGTACGAGAGGTTCGTTTCTGTTGACAACGCAGTATCGATAACGTGTTGAGAGCGGGATACGTGCAGTTGTAGATGACGCTGCTGGCAGATGCCAGGCGCTTATCTCAGGGGAGGGGGGTGATAGGCAGCACAAAAAGAGGTGTCTGTCTGTCGCCCTAAGGGCAGNTGCCAGGCGCTTATCTCAGGGGAGGGGGGTGATAGGCAGCACAAAAAGAGGTGTCTGTCTGTCGCCCTAAGGGCACTCTTATTCAAGTCAGTCGTGAGGGAGAGTTACTTCACGTCGCCCGTGAGGGCAGGTCAGCGCAGTCGAGAAGTATCATGCAATGCTAGCCTAGGCCGCGTTCGGGCAGGACTAGAACCCCCACATCGGCAACTAGACTTTAATATATCATTTCTCAGCCGGTGTGGGAGGTAGCCGCATTTTAAGTTTCTTCGGATCAGTTTTTTAAGAACATCATTACGTAAACGACTGTGGCACTGTTAACTGCAATAGTATATTTAATGGTAAAGGTTCGTACTCTGCATACTGAAACTCTGTCTGTGTGTCTGTGAACTGTGTTAGAGAATGTTAAATAAATATATATCAAACTAATCTGGAACTTCTTTCTTAAATAACTGGTGTTCAATTAACTGAGTCTCGTGTTTCTACCCTGAGCAAGCCGTGGCAACATAAACAGTCGGCAGTAACAAGTGCCGAACGTAACAACATGGCGTCCCACTTGTGAGGCTGTAATATTCTAAATATAACGTAAACGTAAGTAACAAGTGCCGAACGTTAACAACATGGCGCCCAACGGCGAGGCTGCATTATTTTAAATAACGAGTTAACGAACGCACTGCCCGAAACAATACAATATGGCGCCTACCTGTGCGGCTGCATTAATATATTGTNAATAACGAGTTAACGAACGCACTGCCCGAAACAATACAATATGGCGCCTACCTGTGCGGCTGCATTAATATATTGTAACTAGCCCGCGGGAACATTACAAAGTTTCTAAATAATGCTGAAGCTTCACAAAAACTGTAAACAGACGCCTGATAAACGTAAAATAGCACATGTATGCTCGATAAACAAACTATCACGGGAAACGAGCCACCACGGCTTTAATTTTGAATACCNCGTAAAATAGCACATGTATGCTCGATAAACAAACTATCACGGGAAACGAGCCACCACGGCTTTAATTTTGAATACCCGATAAAAATATTACGAAGCTTAGCAAAGCTTAAGAAAAACGAACGAAATTGAAACACGTGTCCCGGTCCCGAAAANCGATAAAAATATTACGAAGCTTAGCAAAGCTTAAGAAAAACGAACGAAATTGAAACACGTGTCCCGGTCCCGAAAATGAAAAATACTGCGTCATTGCAAGTTACACTAAACAGACAATGCACCGTATTCGTGTGTACTCAGTTTAATAATATTTTGCATGAGAACTATTTCTTACGAGGCATTACCAGTACACCTATTTGCTCTCTGTTTTTATCCATACAAATTATAAATTAAATATAATTTATAGACAGAGTATAAGTAAAAGGTAAATTTAACCAAAAANTTTATCCATACAAATTATAAATTAAATATAATTTATAGACAGAGTATAAGTAAAAGGTAAATTTAACCAAAAATAAGATAACTTTTAATGCTGGTGATGCAGGACAAGTTTAGAAAGCAATCAAACACATTATATATGGGGTTTTTTTTCAATATTGATTCAAACAATAAGAAGATGCTGTGAATAGATTATATAAAGTGACCTTCATAGTTAAATGGCCTAATTAATGTTCATAAGTTCTATTTCCTGCTGGGATTGATATTGAACAAACATCATTGGAGTCCCCTTTTCCAAGTACGTTTGGCACCTTGGCAGACCTGCTTATGTGGGACCAACCGCTCTGAATAATGTGTTTTGCCATTTCAGTTTTACTTTTTGCTTTGTAAATAAAAGCCACGTGCAGTTTTGTCCGTTCCGAAACACTGATAAATGTGAAACTGTTCAGGAGGTGATAGTTAATAGAAATGTTGACACTAATTTTGGCTAATAAAAGTATTTTGTAGTAATGAATAAAAAATATATGAATTTGGCCGAAAGATAGAATTCATCGGACATAACATTAAGTAGAATTGTGAACCTCATAAACTTGAATATTAGGAGATAATTGTGTTTTTTCATTAAATCATGTTGGATTATCTTCTTGTGTAAACCCGTTTTCACTATGGTCAACACTCTGAAAAATCAACAGCACAGAGTGTATGGCTTGGTGCCTGTGCGCGTGAAGTGGGAAGGAAGACAAATGCTGCACTAGGCACAGCATGGCAGATACGTAGCATCAGCTGTAGGAGAGAGAGAGAGCGGCAAGCTCTGCTCCGCCTATTAAAGTTTCTTCCTCTGACAAAAAAAATACAGTCACTGGGGCTTACACATTGTATTTTGCACCAATAATTTAAACAGTAACACCGAAATATGTATCCATCAAAGCTACCTGCAACAGTTTCAATTGTAAATGTTTTTTCTTTTACAAATACCATATATAAAAAAACCTAGGTTATAACAACATTTTGACTGTTAACTAGGTATTTATTACGAGCTGTTGCCAACACATTGCTGCTCTTGCTGTTTTTAATTCAAACTGAATACAAAATAAATATTAAAAGGTATAGAAGATACTACTTTAAAGTTTAATATAATATAAAAAATATATTACTGTACCGTAAAGTTATTGACAGTGTTAATTATTTGTGGTATACTAGTTATTTTAAAAAATGTGCTGCATTGTGAGGGAAAGGTTGTAGTAACTGCAACAGAAGTACGTACAGTTTAAAATATGCAAAACTAAAAATAACACACACATGTAGCCTCCCTACTTACACCACAGAAAGAAACAGCACTGCTGAAAATGGAAAAAAATTGTGTGTACTGCATACAAAATGATGGCTCATTACATGTGTGGACTAATTTTAAATTTATGACTGTGAACTAAATCCATACATTGTATTACAGTGGAATTAAATTCAGTGAAAACAGTGACATGGAATAACATACAAATAATAAAACCGATTTGAAGGTTGAATACTGACACTTAAATGTCCAGTCTGTTGAGCCATTGAATTGTAGATGCTTAGCCCACAAAGTNTTGTGTAAACCCGTTTTCACTATGGTCAACACTCTGAAAAATCAACAGCACAGAGTGTATGGCTTGGTGCCTGTGTGCGTGAAGTGGGAAGGAAGACAAATGCTGCACTAGGCACAGTATGGCAGATACGTAACATCAGCTGTTGGAGAGAGAGAGCGACAAGCTCTGCTCCGCCTATTAAAGTTTCTTCCTCTGACAAAAAAAATACAGTCACTGGGGCTTACACATTGTATTTNTCTGCTCCGCCTATTAAAGTTTCTTCCTCTGACAAAAAAAATACAGTCACTGGGGCTTACACATTGTATTTTGCAGTAATAATTTAAACAGTAACACCAAATTATGTATCCATCAAAGCTACCTGCAACAGTTTCAATTGTAAATGTTTTTTTCTTTTACAAATACCATATATAAAAAAACCTAGGTTATAACAACATTTTGACTGTTAACTAGGTATTTATTACGAGCTGTTGCCAACACATTGCTGCTCTTGCTGTTTCTAATTCAAACTGAATACAAACTAAGTGTTAAAAGGTATAGAAGATACTACATTAAAGTTTAATATAATCTAAAATATATTACTGTACCTTAAAGTTAATAACAGTGTTAAATATTTGTGGTATACTAGTTATTTATGAAACGTCCTGCGTTGTGAGGGAAAGGCTGTAGTAACGGCAACAGAAGTACGTACAGTAGATGCTAGTGCTGTGTAGGGTTAAAAATATGCAAAACTAAAAATAACACATACATGTAGTCCCTCTACTTACACCACAGAAAGAAACAGCACTGCTGAAAATGGAAAAACATTATGGAATAACATACAAATAATAAAACATATTTGAAGGTTGAATACTGACACTTAAATGTCCAGTCTGTTGAGCCATTGAATTGTAGATGCTTAGCCCACAAAGTNATTTGAAGGTTGAATACTGACACTTAAATGTCCAGTCTGTTGAGCCATTGAATTGTAGATGCTTAGCCCACAAAGTCCACATAGTAACTAGCATGTGCTAAATTTGAACAGTGATATTGTGGATATTCTATTGGGGCCCCATTTGAAGGCATTATTAGTGTATGTCCTTGTCCACTTCCCATTGGGTTAAGGATCAGCTGTAAGTGGTAGATTCTGTTGGGGAAGGTTAAGTAATGTTTATACAGTCATAGTTAATGTTACTGGTAGGCTGCCAGGCTACCAAAAATATGTAAAAGGACAGGAATTCAAGTACTCGCAGTGTATTACTTGTCGACAGGCACATACACACACAGGTGGTACACACATTTTCCACTCGGTTGCGCGATCGCGTGGAAATGTGNTACTTGTCGACAGGCACATACACACACAGGTGGTACACACATTTTCCACTCGGTTGCGCGATCGCGTGGAAATGTATCGTCCTTTGTGTGTGTATGTGCCTGTCGACAATTACTACACTGTGAGTACTTGAATTCCTATCCTTGTATATATTTTTATACAGTTGTAACGTTTGGCCGCTTNGACAATTACTACACTGTGAGTACTTGAATTCCTATCCTTGTATATATTTTTATACAGTTGTAACGTTTGGCCGCTTACACTGCCGAATGTTACTTTGCCACAACTAGCTCAAGGTAGAAACACGAGCCTCGGTACAATGTGACGCCGATTAATTAAAAAAGAAGTTCCAGAGTATTTTGTTGTATATNAGGTAGAAACACGAGCCTCGGTACAATGTGACGCCGATTAATTAAAAAAGAAGTTCCAGAGTATTTTGTTGTATACGTTTATTTAACTATTGTAGTTTCACAGTTCACATACGAAGTTCCTGTGTGCAGAGTACGAACCTCTCACAGATAAATATAAAAGCACAGACCAGCGCCACAGTCGTTTACAGATATTTAATNGTGTGCAGAGTACGAACCTCTCACAGATAAATATAAAAGCACAGACCAGCGCCACAGTCGTTTACAGATATTTAATGTTTCAAAACTTGCATCAAAATAAATATAAAATGCGTCAACCTCCCACACCGGCCGAGAAATAAAATAAAGTCTAGTTGCCGATGTGGGGGTTTAGCGTCACGCCCGACGTGACCTAAACGAGCATTGTACTACGGAACTGAAGGGCGACTGCCCTCGCAGCCGACTGACTTGAATTGACTTCTTCCGACGACTCTGAAGCAACTGCTCGAAGAGACTGCTACTGAAGTGAGACTGCTCTAAGGGCGACAGACAGACGCCTCTTTTGTGCTGCCTATAGCCCCCCTCTCCTGAGATAAGGGCCTGGCCACNTGCTCTAAGGGCGACAGACAGACGCCTCTTTTGTGCTGCCTATAGCCCCCCTCTCCTGAGATAAGGGCCTGGCCACGCACGCTTTCCACTCGTTATCGAACTGCTCCGCACGAACTAATCCTGCGCCGTCAACATAAACGAACCTCTCGTACAACAACAAAACTGCGCCGGAGGAACTAAAACTTGTCGACGTCGCCTGAAAATATCTAATTAATGCTGATGCTTAACAAAACTCCAAAGTTCAAAACGAAAACTGTAAACGGACTCCTGATAAAACGTAAACCGCAGACGTCCGCCTGATAACCTACAATAGCACACATGTGCTCGATAAACTAACGCGGGAAACGAGCCACCACGGCTTTAAACTTCAAACCCAATAGAAATATTATGAAGCTTATGAAAGCTAAATAAACACAAAAGAATTTTACACCCGTGTCCCGAAAAATTAAGAATATTGCGTCATTACACAGTCAATAAATTGAGTCAATATTTTGTATCTTTGCTCATTTTCTTTTTCTTAATGGGTTTACAGTCTTGATCAAGGATGCCTGTATTGGTTATTTTGGTTTCATAAGATGCGGAAAATGTTGTATTTGCAATCAGTTGTTGGTCGTGACCTTATGTTCTCTGTGGGCTTCTGTTCCATTCTTTATTCGCTCATGTTGTTCGTACTGTTGAGTTTGACATCACCAGCAATTTCTGATTGTACGTGCTGCTGGTATTGCTTCTACAATGCATACAGTCAAGAAGTGGACATGTTCTTGCTCGTCTCAGTTGCATTCAAGCTCTTCGACTTGACCAACAAAATTGAAGTTTTTCAGTGCATTATGCGGCACCATCAGCATGAACAGAACCCTAAATTAGGGTGCTTTTTCTTATGTGTTAGGTAGCAAGGCTTAAGCCAGTTGTACCTCTGCTTGGTTCAACCAGCGATAGTGTGAGAGTTGCATCACAATTCTGTCAGCAAGTTTTGTATAAAGCAAATGAATTTGTACATTTGTCAGGC
>NQII01006421.1:51082-63582 GCA_002778355.1 Clitarchus hookeri
GGGGGGGGGATGTAGAGGTAAAGCATACAACAATTTATAATGTAAAGTAACATATTGTGCTAAAAAAATACTGCTGAAAAGTATGCATTTGTCCATATATGGCCAAGCATAAGGTATATAAGAATTTATCTCTGTGTACACACTTCATAATACAATATGAGGGTTTTATTTAAACAGTTTTAGTTTGTGATTTTTTTTTTATTGAAAAAATTTTTGTGCTGAAATGTTTTATAGTGTGTTCTTTGAAACATTATCATCCTGAGTACGTATATGCATGCTATTCATATAAAATTCTAGTATTTGGAAATAAATGGAATCATTGCATGCAGTAGAATATCCACTAGCATACCGTGAGGGCATTGCAAGGAAGTTTCCTCTGAACCATAGGCTCTGATGTGCGAGTGTCGCAGAGCTGATAGCTGTACGAGTTTGCTTGTTTTGTTATCAGTGACAGGGAAACCATTCCCTTATCAACTATGTAGGCTTAACATGATATGAAAAATCTCTCCTTCCAGAAAGAACTTATTTATTTGGACATGTATTTGCAAATGAGATAGTGTTACTCTCACTGGGGTCTGTAATGCATTTCTTTAGAAACTTACATTTAAGACTTAACACTTCTAGAAAAGTATATCTTTTTTTTTCTCTTCTGAATACACCACTTCTGAATCACCAAAAATGTGTAATATATGTGTGTAAATTTTTTCAAATATTAGATTCTCGTATTGCCCCAGTTACTCGCTTTAATTAATACTTGGAAGCTGCTAGTACTGGTAGTTAGCATTTAGGCTTTGAAATAATTATTTTACGAATATTGATATGAATAGTTAGTTCATTTCATATTGTCACTTTTGCTGGAAATGCTGAAATAGACTCCACTAATATGTAAGTATGCAATTTTTATTCAATGTTACAACTATGCAGTGGGTTTTGAATTCAAGGAAGGAGGAACCTAAGTATTCTGGTATTGTTTTTTAAACTTGGAACTGGTGTGATTTCAGTGACCAAAAAGTAGGTCCAAGCAAAGTTGTGTAGTTTTTCTTTGCTTTGTCCTTTTTTTTTTAGTTACTATTGGCAATGGACAGTCAAATTAAATTATGAATATGCATGGTGCAAAATTCTGCATCTGTGATAACAAACATTTTGAATGAAGGCAAAAACCTATTCCAGTGATCTGATGATAAAAAATTAAACAAAAATTTTTATAGTCAGATCACTGAAATAGGTTTTTGCCTATATTCAAAATGTTTATCAAAGATGCAAAATTAGCGGCATTTGAGGATGATGCCATGTTTACAAACTCTGGACATCTTTACTGGAACCTCGGAAATGTGGCACTTCCAACATAGTAGCTGATAAAATAAACAAAACAAAATAAAAGAACTGAATTAATTACTTAATTTAAACTATGTTATAAAAATGCACACAGCTACTATTTACAACATTAAACTATCTATCTCTTACTTTTAACACTTGTATTCTTAGTGAGTGGAATATTTAATGTCATTCAATTTTACTTAAATCCGTAATCACTGTCTTTATATTGGCCAGTAACTATATTCACACCTATTATTTACACACATTCAATCAAACTGTCTATTGCCATCATTCTAGTAACTGTCTTGTCACTCGCACATCCAGCTCGATAGTCCCACCTGCCAGTCTCTCTCACTGTACCAATGGGGACGCGGTGGCTGAACAGTTAGCCTGCTCACCTCCCACCAAGGCGGACCGGGTTTAATCCCTGGCTGGGACACTTCCGGATTTTCGCAAGTGGGATTTGTGCCAGATGATGCCACTGGTCGGTGGGTTTTCTCTGGGATCTCCCGTTTCCGCTGCGCTTTCTTTCAGGCACTGCTCCATGCTCACCTCACTTCACCCTCATCGGCTCTCAAGACTCCGATATTAAGAGCCGCCCAAATATCTTCACTCACTCATTGCTATGCTGCCTCTGCACACCTAGTGCTTAAGGCTGTCAATAGCTCCAGACTCTAGAATGTCGACTCACGGTCCTGCTATTGCTCATATAGTTCTGGCGACCCAATCCAAAAGGTTGTTTCCTTTGAGTCGTGCAGAGGAAGGTGAGAGCAAGGACCAGAACATTTTTGCAACAATAACCCAAGTAATTCAATCTTGTAAGAACAGAATCTGCTACGAGTTTCAATAGGCTTATTGCAGTGCTTCAAGCAATGTTGCAGCTTCTTTGTCACTATGATATTCTCTGGTTACCAGTTATTCTTTTGACACACTATGCCTCATAAGCTCGTGAGGGACGAGGCGAGGGAAGCCACACACAGTGTCAGCATATCCCAATATAATAATCAGTTTTCTGTTTAGGTGCCATCAAATACAAAATTCCTCAACAGTCGATGATCTCATGAACATTTGGCATATTGTTCAGTTTCCAAGCATCATTTTTAATCGCATCACTTACAATTCAGTGTTATGCTTTTTGAAGAGCTATAATATGTGCAATGCATTTTTTAAAACTGAAAAAATTGGAAGAAATTGCACCTTTTCCTCTTGCTTTATCTTTCTTTGTCGTTTTCTTCGCATCATCCCTCGTTTTCCTTCTATTGCATATTGTACACTGCCATGCCAAAAGTCTTGGGATGTGGGTCCTTCTCTAGCCCGGCAAAGTGCAGCAATTCGTCGTGGCATAGATCCCACAAGTAAACTAAACATCTGTGGAGAGATAACCCATGCCATCTGGATAGTTACTCACTGCTCCCTGCTATGTGTAGGTGCAGGATCTCTGGTGCAGTCGTTGGAACTCTTCANGGGTCCAGTCGTTGGAACTCTTCACAAAGCGCTCCTCCAACCAATTCTGGTCAACTTGGGCCTATGACACGGTGCTTTATCCTGCTGGAATATCCCTTCATTGTGTGGTGTATGTGAAGTCCATGAAGGGCTGCATTGCAGTGCCGTGAACAGAACAAACTCACTCTCGTGATGTCAGAGCACAACTGATACAGGTCTTGGCACTTCCATGACTTAACGGTACGGTGGTGCCGCTAATTATGACATTTACATACCGTTATCCCGTGACTTTGGCATGCCAGTGTATGTATAGACAGCAGGATAGTTTACTGCCACAATTGTTTGCATCTCTGTAGTAATGTGTGAACGTGCGTGGAGAGCTGTCTCAATATAAGTAAGGGATGTGGTGCAGGTTACAGGTGGGGGAGGTAGTCACCACAATTCCCACCATCGGCTTCAACGTAGAGCAAGTCACCTACAAGAACCTCAAGTTCCAGGTCTGGGATCTGGGAGGTCAGACCAGTATACGGTGAGTGGTTGTGTTTCACTTCTACCTATTTACAGTATCGGTGCATTCAAACCATCGCCTGAAATCTCACGTTTGGAAACCTGGCTTTCGAAATTCAGGTTTCGCTGAAATGTTTTAGCAGAATACAAAACTTGGTTTTCAGATACTTTGTTTGTATTGGCCAGAAATAATTGCAAGCATAATATTTATCAATAACATTTTTGTTTGTAAAACTTGGACATGAAAAGAATAGAATTTGAAGGAAATATATGAAATTATGTTTGTTTATTAAAGAAGTAAGCATGCCTTTATAAGCGTTTTCAAAATGTGTTATTTTATTTACTTTCAAATGCCAAGTATTAGTTGTAATTTTTGTTGTATATAATTAAAATAAAAAATTTGAATAAAAAGTTTTACTTTAACTTGAATTCCCATCACTCGATATAAAAAATGAATTAGAAACNAAAATAAAAAATTTGAATAAAAAGTTTTACTTTAACTTGAATTCCCATCACTCGATATAAAAAATGAATTAGAAACGTAAGTTTTCAAGAGCAATGAATCTCCACTTTTGCATCATTTACACTGCACACAAACTTAATTTTCTGAATCCCGGNGTAAGTTTTCAAGAGCAATGAATCTCCACTTTTGCATCATTTACACTGCACACAAACTTAATTTTCTGAATCCCGGGGGGGATTGTATGAATGTACAAAGTTTCACTGACCGTAGGCAGAGCTTATGCAAGGGGCTACAGTGCAGTAACAGTCTGAATATCTGCCTCCTGCCATTACCTGCCTGGTAAAGTATGTCTTAGATTTTTGCATTTGGTATGAATTTTAGATGTTTCCATTGACCAGCGAGATTTCTTGGGACACTCGACCCCCACCATTGCATTCTTCCGATACTCCATTTCGCTCTCGTTCGTGCTGAAGACCTTGGAGGCACTTTTATTGATATTTCTATGGAAGACTTCTTTACAGAATACTGGGGTTTGAAACATTGCAGGGGCATGGTAGTGTGTTCTTCGAAAAACCCTGTTATGTAATTTCATTAGTGGCATGCACAAGTTCAGTAATACAGCTGGCACATAAAAATTTATAAATGCAGCCTGTTCACAAATTAAATGCATTTAANCATGCACAAGTTCAGTAATACAGCTGGCACATAAAAATTTATAAATGCAGCCTGTTCACAAATTAAATGCATTTAATAAATTTCCTTTGTCTGGATTTTGAATGTGTTAAACATGGCAAATGTTGCTGTTAGGCTTTCTAGTACTACAGTTTCTACCACAATTCCAATCCGTTACTTCTCCGTCTCCACGTCGCTTCACTCGCAGGTTGGCAAACACCTGTCTGTTAAGGCAGCTGCCTATGTGTGGCTTGAACTGTGTTGCAGTGTATTTGAATTTTTTTAAACAACTAAACTTGCACCCTAAAGGAAAAGAAGAACACACACTTCTCAAGTAGTAATGTGGGGTACTTTCAAGACATCAGACACATTGGAAACTTTATTTTAATGTCCTTCAACATGGCTGAAAACTGCTTTTCCAACAAACTGCGATAAGAGGGTGCATTGGACTTTGCCACAGTGTTGCATCCAATAAAATGATAGTCACTGCTTGAAATCGCATAGTTCCAGTGGTGTGATGGGATCACTGCACACGCGTTCACAACTGTGCGTGTAGATGTGATATACAGCTTTACATGCGCCAGCTGGCGTCATCTGTCGTGCTTCGATTCTTGCATTGCGCACACACACACACATTCCTCACTAGGTGGCAACCTTAAGGGTGAGTCCCAGTCACCTTGGATTTATGGGATTTTCACCAGTATTATTCACAGATTTTGTATTTTATTTCAGCAATTGATGGGGGATAGGGTATTGCGTTGCACGTTTTATAAAATCGTATTGCTAGACTGTTCTTACTAGTTTTATTTCTGTAATTGCCCCCAAGAAAAAATAACTTATTTCTTGCAGGTGTCAAAAATTAATGAAGACAGTCGAGCTGAATTTGATAAAGCTTGAGAAGCTATTAATGTTGTCTCGTGAAAAATTCAGTTAAACGTACTTAAATGGAACTTGTGGCAAAAATGGATAAATGCGAGTGCCTTTCTAATCTCTCAAATTTAATTATCTTGTAAACATTTTCAGTTATTCTTTTCTGCAAATTTTTGTTGTGCAATGGTTGGTGTGTGATATATTAGTTTGTTGCAGTCCGTACTGGCGGTGCTATTACTCCAACACGGATGCCATCATCTACGTTGTTGACTCTGCAGACAGAGACAGGATAGGCATTTCAAAGGACGAGCTTCTTTACATGCTGAGGGTAACAGGATTATGTACATACACTATAGATATAGTTACAATAAATAATATACTCGTTTAAAAAATACTGGTTCTAAAAAATTTTAACGTGTGGACCTGTTAAATTTACGTGAAATTAAATTTCTTTATTAGATCTGTGTAATGTGGATATAAGATATTCTCAGTAGCATGTCATATGCAGTTCAGGTTTGCTGCACTATAACTATTTATGATAATAATAAAGTTTCTACAAAATTATGAAGAATTTTATTGAAGTACATTTGGACACTAAGACTGTTTCGTAGGAAGGACATTGCATGTAAAAAGTTATGTTTCATAGCACATTATTCAGGCTTATAACTAACGTAGTGCTGAGCACCATTTTGTTACACCAAACTGATGGATAATTACCAAGATAATGTCGCTAGGTAACCCTGAGTTTTCCGTTGGTACGTGTGCAACATTGATCTTCACAGCATAGTAATAATGCGAAAGAAGAATAACATAACTTTACATTTCACAAAAGCAGGGAAGTGAAATAAAGTTAAGCATCCAAAGATTCAAAGTCAATATTCCCTGTATTATTCATCTGAATTCACTTGAATTTTTCTGCATAGGTAGTGAAAAATAAAAACAGAAATAACCTAACCCATTGGTACTGAAAAATTTATATAAGTTAGTGTACATTTCGATTTCTAGATTGAAAAAGTCATGTAATCTGCAGCTTTTTTAGAAGTAAATTTTTTTTAATAGATGTATAACTGTACTTCTGGTATTGTACTGGGTAAATAGTGGAATTCATGTAGCAATCCATTGAATATTATGTACCATAATCTGTACTATTTCATTTGTCACCAATTTTTTTTCATTACTTTGCTTTAAATCAAACTAGTGTATTGTTAGCCAAAATTATGGTCCTTTCAGGTTTGTATTAGTGAGGTTTCACTGTGATGTGAATTTAAGGCTACCAGCACTCTGTGAATGGATGTGATAGAGGCAAAAAATCTAAATTTCTTCACAATAAATAAAATGTGAGCATAATTAATCAAACCCTATTTTTAAAATAATTTTGGTATCTCTTCCATAAAACTAAAACTTTGTGAAGGCAGTCTGGTATAATTACATTAAAATAAAGTAAATTGTGGCAAGACATACATTCCTTAAAGCAGGGTCAGGTTGAGTACTGAACCCTCCGACAGACAGTGTTACACTTGCGTGTATTTGTAATGGTTTCTACAATGTAGTAGATCCTGTTTCAACATTTCTAATATATTAATGAGCCTTTGCACAGTAATAGCAATAGCAATGACACACGTTGCCGATTTACAACTTGGAGAGCAAAATACTTTTTGGCAATGTTGTGTAATTTGGTGCTTTAAATTGGTGTAAATAGAACAGCATGGAGATTACTCATTGGCAGAAAATAAATTGCTCTATTGTGCTATTTTATATTTGGCATGGCGACAACCACTGATAGAAAAGAAAAAAATAACTTTGCGTATGCTACAATTACAGCCAGAAAAGAAAAAAAACTTTGCGTATGCTACATTTACAGCCCAAAATATCTTTGGAGTACTTGAAGAAATGTATTACGAAAGGAAATTAATGCATAACTGAAACCATGTTTCACAAGGGATTGCGGTGTATGCCATGTAGGCTTGTTTGCTTGCGCATTCGTAAATGAGTTAGAGTGAGAGTGAGATGCGTGTGTTTTCTCCAGGAGGAGGAGTTGCAAGGAGCAATCCTAGTGGTCCTGGCCAACAAGCAGGACATCGAAGGTGCTCTGAGCGTGGCGGAGGTCCACCAGGCGCTGGGCCTGGATGCGCTCAAGAACCGCACGTTCCAGATCTTCAAGACGTCTGCCACCAAGGGGGAGGGGCTCGACTCCGCCATGGACTGGCTGTCGAATGCGCTGCAGAACAAGAAGTGATGCCCACGTTGTCCCAACGGGCGCTGGCAACAGACTAGCTTCGGCGCGTGTTGGGAAGGGGGGTAGACAGCGTTTGCCACCAGCTTTCACGTTCGCTCTCCACGCGAGCATGGTTCTCCTGCTGTGCTGCAAACTCTGGGTGAACTTTGATGCGTGAACCACTTAATGCTGTAAAGAAAATACGTTAATTTATGTGTTTCCATCTCTCGTATCATGTTTTAATTAAATTTTATGTNGTGTTGGGAAGGGGGGTAGACAGCGTTTGCCACCAGCTTTCACGTTCGCTCTCCACGCGAGCATGGTTCTCCTGCCGTGCTGCAAACTCTGGGTGAACTTTGATGCGTGAATCACTTAATGCTGTAAAGAAAATACGTTAATTTATGTGTTTCCATCTCTCGTATCATGTTTTAATTAAATTTTATGTNCACTTAATGCTGTAAAGAAAATACGTTAATTTATGTGTTTCCATCTCTCGTATCATGTTTTAATTAAATTTTATGTTGTCTGAACTTGTCTCCAGGTTGTATTATTCTTTACAGTATCCAGTGCACTTCCCTGCATTATCTTTGAGCAAAATATGTATCTTGCAACATTTGGATATGGCGGACATTTTCAGCCAATGTTGACTAACCAGGGGAGCAGAGTAAACTGTAACTAGCAGTTGCCCTAGACTTGTCATTTGTGGGGACCACTTTTTCCAGAAGTAAACTTTCATGTTTAATATTTTTTTGTGTGTGCCATTACAATTTAAAGATAAAGATTGAAAAGCGAGGCGCCTCATTTTTGAAGCACAACCCTGTTTGCAGATGTTATATGTGTAATGCTTTTGTTTTCTACCCCTTGTGTTTGATACTTGCTCTTCCATGTTTGTATGTATGTATATTTGTTATAATTAGCTAATTACATATAGTTTGCACTGGCTCTGTTTTGGTAATAGTGCACTGTTGTTACTTTTTGTTTTAAAGTACAGTAAAACCACATTAATTAATCAATCGTTTAACTCTCNGGTAATAGTGCACTGTTGTTACTTTTTGTTTTAAAGTACAGTAAAACCACATTAATTAATCAATCGTTTAACTCTTGTTCATCAGTGGTTTTAAGTAGGTATAATTTCTCAACATGGACAATAGTGTTGTTGAATTTTTTTTATGTGTAACACACTCACAGGACAACTCCCTAAACTGCAAGGTAGGAGGGGTGATTCTTGTCTCGAGCACCTTCCCATAACCCTCGTGGCAACAGTGGCGCAACTCACACTAATGTAAGGCAAAGTTTGCAAAAAACAAGTTAAGCAGTTAGGACATAATCGTACCAGAAGAGTCGATCGTGCACAGGATTCCCATTTCTCATTTTGAGATGCTAACTTCACACGTGGACGACAGTGGCAAAGTGTAAAAGGTAACAACAGTTGCTCATGTACACTGGTGACTTTTTTTTCTGTATGTTGTATGTAATCTCCCCCCCCCCATCTCCACCTTCAAAAATTCATACCCCCCTCCTCCCTCAATTATCAATCCCTTTGTTACTTCTGTATTTATGTATTTAGCATTTTTTTTTTAGATTTTACTGAGTGAACTTACGCACTTTCTGAAGTTTATTAGGGCTTTGGTATTCGTATGGTATTCTCTATTTCATATAACTTAAGTTATAAATTTTGACAGTTCTAGAAAAGAAGTGTTGCCACGCTGCATCCCTCCTCCAGAACTGTTCTGTCAGTTATGAAAACTATCTTTGTAAACAAACAATGAATCCAGTGGCAGACATTGAAAGACTGACTACTTCGCTCCAGTACTTAGGCTATGTACTACTATAGCTGATTGCCATTCCCACCTGTTTTATTTTTGTTATGACCACGCAATATACTAGTTATGGTTCTGTTTTATTTTATTGATGGGGTGGGGGAACTCTGGTTTATCATCTTTTGTGAGACGTGATTGTTTTGCGGTTCGTCCTATGTTTTGATGCAGTGTAAAATTTTGTTCTTCTGGTAATAACATTCAAGTTACTATAATTCGAAAGTTTCAACTTCATCAAAAGGACTAAATGCGATAAGTGTGTCGCTGATTGTACCAATGCGAGAAACACTCAACATTTTTAGTGAAGTTAAATTCACATTTAAAAATTGTTGGATTTTTTTTTAAATATAATGAAATGCATTAAAAGTGTGTTTATGTATGCCATGTACATTTCAAAACATCCTGCAAGACTAAAATGAGATAAATAAGTCACTGTTAATACTGATGTGTGAAATGCACAATGCAAACATTTTCAGCAAATGTAACTTCACTCGTAAAAATGGTTAAATTTTCAATTAAATTAGTTAGGGTGTAAAATGGCTTTTANGGTATAAAATGGCTTTCAAATGCCAAATACATTTCAAATATTCTAACAACAATTTTAAAAATCATTATTTACAAAACACACTAACTTAATGTTTACTTTGTAATTCCTAAACACGTGGCGAGCCTTGGCCGATTACTTCACTAAAATAATTTTTTTGGCACATACGATCTACGATGGGGCTGCCACAGATTCTGAATACAAATCCTAAATCAACCAACAAAAATCCTGTGTAAGTTAACCATAAATATCGTGAAATGTCTAGGTCAAATTAAATACTGAAAGTCTTTAGAAAGTGATTTGTTGCTGAATTATTGCACTATTTTGGTGCAGCCGCAACAAAAGTTTAAGGCTATATCACTATCAGGAAACATCTGTGGCACCAACTTTATTACTTAAATTTACGGGCAGGTTGTTGTCACATACCATATTGGCCCACAATAGTCGGGCATCAATCACATTATTTTCCTTCACAACAAAGCTTACAAATTACTAATTTACTTTTAAAGATCTTTGTTATTTTTTGTGAGTTTCGGAATTGTTGTGATGTTGCAAATAATTAGACCCCCACTGTAAATGCTAAGGATAGAATTACGTACTGTGCACAATTACTTTCCCCCGGCTTCAACTATTGAGGCCGTGTTCCTATTGACACTTTTTGTTAACAAAACGGTTACATGACCCGTTTTGTCTACAAAATCTATGAAGTATTTTTGTAATTTGCTTTTTGTGTTTGGTCATCTTTGAAACTTACAAATTACCTAAACTTTGCCATATTTGTTATGCCTATTTGAAATGTTTAAATTCAGATATTGGCGAGGTTAATGCAATAAACAAATATGTATTGTACTTAAAATAATTTAGGGTTTGATTACAAGAACGTGACAAGTCAAAAATAGTCTAAAATCTGTTTATGGTGCCATCTGCTTGTTGGTTGGGGTAGCCACTTTCCTACATGTCCGTTCTTGTCAAAACCCCGATGAGTCAGGCTGTAGAAGCAACTAAAATATGTGCGGTTACGCAAAACCGGACACGTCATGTGTGTCGATGGGAAGAACAAGACTAGTCCTTCTGGTTTGCAAGTTTATACACACATTGTAGAGGGCTCTACTGCATCGTTATGATAATGTCATCATTGTGACTCAGTCAAGTCGACAGTGTGCGTTTATTTTTTCCTCGTGAGTTTGTGTTATGGATGAAAGTGTTGCGGAGTGACCAAGTAAAAGGCCAAAAAGAGTGGGGGGAAAGGGGGGGGGGAACTTTATCAGGGACGCGAAAGTTGCAGGTAAGGAACATGTAAACCAAGTGGGTGCAACGGGAGAAGACTGCAGGTTAGTTAGTTTTTCTTTTCCTTTACGGCCCATTCAACAGTGACAAGGATGCGGATATTTTATCAGATAAATGGGATACTTTTCACTGATGTAGTTTCCCCTCCGTGTCTATAACCTCAAAATGCACATCAATAGATTATTTGCAGTCATGTACGTTGGTTATGCACAGTGAGCTTGGTTATGGTGATTTCGAGTGACGTCACTAGCATCCACTGTTATTGGTCAAGGTTTGTTATGTTGCCACGCATTATAAAACTAGCATACAGACAGCAATAAGTGTCTTCCTTATGTTGTCACATTCCACATATATGATCTTGGACTTCCATGTCATTGCAGATTGGGCCTACTACTCTGTACATTATTGTTATAATTACCTGTTGCTAGGTCACTGATAACACATTATGACAACAGTAATATGTTTTCCTATTGTTGGATTGCATCAGCGACAAAGGTTATTGATAAATACCTGGTTTATTATTTTCTTTTGCCAGGTGCTCCAGACTACATCGTTTTGTGACAATTGGAGAGGAAACTCGACACAAAATCCTGAATAACTTCAGGGAAATGACTTCCAAAATTGATCCGAATGCTTATCTTTTCATGGATTAATCTGGCAGCATCGTCCAAGGACCCAGGATGTTGAAAAGGACCATACAGCATCGTACACTTACAAAATCCGTACGAACGGGAGGGATGTCAATGTATGTCAAAAAGTTTTCTTGGGTCTTCACGGTATTTCAAAAGACAGACTCACAAGACTGCAAAATAGTTTGATATTGGAAGGGCTCTCTCCCAAAGACAAACGTGGGAAACACAACAAACCGAATGAAACACCTGCACCAGTAGTTTCTATGATTGAACATCACATTAAATCATATCCCACCAGGAAGTCTCCCTACTCTGCAAGATAATCCAGACAGTCGTTATTTACTGGAAGATCTATCAAGGATATGCATGCAGAGTTTTTAAGTTTGTATTATATTAATCTTCCCTATAAAACCTATTGGGCTGTTTTTAAAACGTTCAAGATTCACTTAGGATATCCTAGATCAGATACAGGCACAATTTGCGATTCCTTGCAACAAGAACTTCATGCTCCTGAGATTGACAAGGATAAAAATGACCTGGAAACCCGAAAAATTATGCACTTGAGAAACGTTGAGGCATTCTTGTATGAAAAAAAAAAAAGTTATATTTTGCAAACACAGCAATACCTGATAACTTGCTTATTATTTGTTTATATGCAGAATTTACCCCTCCCCACGTACGTTCTAACGTATACTATTCACGACAACTGTGGTACATTGTATTTGAAATACGT
>NQII01006421.1:77597-102913 GCA_002778355.1 Clitarchus hookeri
TAAATACTCGCGCGCGACATATAACTGCGGAGGGCAACCTCCGTAACTACAGATTGGGAAGGTGCAGGGAGTTGGGAGGGGGCCAATCTTGCTTTTTCCTAATCTCCCTGTAGGTCATATGAAACCCCGTTGGGGTGGTAAAGGGCTCCTCACGGGCCTGATCTACCCCCGCTCTGAGCTTCGGCAATGATGAAAAACGGCGGCGGTTGAGGCGCACTTCTCCGCGGAGGCGTCTACGTAATACACCTCTACTTATTTTACGTATGTTCGTCTACACGCCGAGCAGCACGAGCCAAGGCATGCAGAGTAGCAGATATTATTTTATGGGTGTTTTATAGTCATACTTAGTAGTTGACCCGCGTGTTTATCGGTTGTTTCAGCAGGTTTTGTTATATTTTCGAATGAGTAGATTTCAGCCATTTGTAGACAGATTGTTTTACGGTGCTTGGCATCGTGGTGTGACATCCTCGTAGTTTTCAATTTTTTTGTGAGGGGCGGGGGGTGTTTGATTTTCCTTCTTATTCCGTTTTGGTTTCCCGTATAGTTTCTGGCGATCAGTATTATAGCTGCGAACTGGATAGTTCGGTTTTGTGGTGATATTTTTTGTATTTTTATTGGCTCGCCCATTTTATCTGCTACATGGACTCGTGGGGCGTAGTTTGTCAATACCATTATAACATTAATAAGTGTCTTGAAAATGTTACTCAGTCAGGTGCTGATAGGTCTCCACGGGTATCTGGAGCCATGCTGTATGCAGTGCGTCCCACGACTGTTAAAGGGTGCGTGGCGGAGGAGACAGACAACGATCGAGATGGTCCCACAGATGTCCAATTGGATTGAGATCGGGGCTGTTCGAGGGCCAGGGAAGAACTTTGAGGTCTTGATCGTGTGGACACTTCTAGCCGTGTGGCAAGGCGCATTATCGTGCTGGAAGATCCCATCCTCCCGAGGAAAGACAATCATCATGTACGGGTGGACGTGATCGCCGAGGATGGGTTTTTTTTTTCTTTCTAACCTACTCTAAAACTAAGTGTTATATGTTAGTCCGCGGTAGGAACGGGATTATTGCGTCTCAGGGCTAACCCCTTACGCTTACAAGGGAAGGAAAAAACATGCGAGGAGACGTGCATCGTGGCAAAGAGGGATTGGGTTTCCCATGGCCGAGTTTGGCCATGAAAAACCTCCCTAATGTACTTATAGTTAACTAACTACAACTAGAAGAGAAAGGGAAAAACCGGCAAAGACACCGTAAAAACCCTTTCGACAGCAAAGAATTAAAAATTGTTACATGCATTATTAGAAAATGCTACAGGAGTTAGATAGGTGGGTACCATGCTCTTTATTATTGGGAGAGGATAAACTAGTAGAGAGGTGGCGGGGATTTTCTTTCTTATCTTGCGCTGGTTTAACCAATCTCACTGGTGGGGGGAGAGCGCGATTGGGCTACTCCCCCCCCCCCCCCCCCCCCCCCCCCNGAAAAACTGGATTAGTTGTCAGGAGTGCCAGCAGAGCTGACACAAGCTGACTTTTACTAATCCACGACAAGATGGTAGTTGCCTGAAAGAAAAGATGGTTAATCTAAGAACCTAATACTAAAGTAAATCCACGAGGACATTTATATTCCTACTCCTACAAACTAAATTATTTTAATTACTATTTAATATTAATACTAGGTAGCCCCTGACCCCTACCCCGACTGACATGTGTGTCCCTGACCTGGAAGCCGAGGATGGTTTCATAAACCAAATAGATCAAGAGTGCCTTCCACACGGATGATGGGACCCAGAGAATACCACGAGAACATTCCCCAGACCATAACACTGCCTTGTGTTCGTCCAGCAATGGATGCAGGGTGTCGGTTCTCCGACGTTTCTCGCCGGACAAGCTTGTCGTCCATCCGTTCTAGGTAGCTGAAACCGTGACTCGTCGGAGAAGACTACCCGTCGCCAATCAACAGCGGTCCAGTCGCCATACTGTCGAGCAAATTCCAGTCGTTTTCGTCGATGTACCTGTGTTAGCATGGGTGCATCTACTCCGGAGCCCCATTCGCAGAAGATTTCGCTGAACTGTTGCGGTAGATATGTGTCTGGATGCCCCCTGGTTCAGTTGGACGGTGAGCTGTTCCACTGTAGTCTGTCGGTTGGCCTTCACGCACCGTCGTAGTCGACGTTCACGTCAGACATCAATGGCGCGTGTAGCTCCGCAGTTTCCACGATGGTTATTCCCAACGGTGTCATTCGTCCACTCACGTTACACCTTTACCACAGAGGCACGTAAACAGTTCACAGACGCCACTGTCAAAAAGCCGATGATCTTATCTTTTTGCAACTTAGTTAAATAGCTTCCCTTACCCATGACAGCAGGAAGCGCACTGTGTACAGCCAGCCTGTCGGTCGCATTATATACTCGTTTCACGAGCCCACATCTCAGGCCATACGTCATGGGCTACGCGCTGCAGATGGCACTTCTAGCAGGTGATCACAATGTTATTCAACCTTGTAGATGCACAACACGACGGGAACCCTGCATGTAGCGGCGATGGTGCACTTGATGCACGTGGCAGAGTCGCCCTTTTCGCTCCCGGGTTTTTCGACATCAAACATGGTAGGCGAGCGCCTTTGGTTACTTTCGGAATGCATCTTACGCATCACTGCTCTCTCTCTCTCTCTCTCTCTCTCTCTCTCTCTCTCTCTCTTACTGCCACCAGGCTGGGAGAATGCGAACTAGTCGTTTAAAATCATGACAAGCTGCAGTCCTCGCGGTGCAAGCAGCTGTACGAGTCTCCACAGATGTACGTCGCTGTGTTCGGGTATCTAGCGGCTATCCCGGGTCTCCTGGCACGTCTTTGTATAATCGCTCTTCACTTTCACCAGGAAAGTGGTTCTTGTCCCTTCGGTGCAATTCTTTAGACTTGGTTAGTTTGAAGTAACCACGAATGAACTATGCATGCGCATCGCGTAAATATACCATAAACGGCTATGTAGTTTTCTATATTATGAAACACGTGCTTGGTTACATTTTGATGGTGGTAGCACAATATGTTTTGTCTATGGGGCTTTCACGTCTGTATTTTATACCATGTGTATTTTCATGATTATTCACGTGAAACTGTTTGTAAAGTACTGTTTCGTCTCCACCAATATGATTCTTATTCTCTGGAACGAATTTGTGGTATTAAATAGCTGCAGATAAAGACGCAATAAATAATATTGCAAAGAAAACGTGGGTTAGACGTAAAATAAAAATAAAATACAGGCTGGCAATGTTAGACGCCTTGTCTGCCAACATAACAATGTGAACATTTGTCGTTTACTCTGTGTTATAACGTTGGCAGTACCCTATAATTTATTCGGCAAACAAATTAGTAAGATAAGGTTCTCTCGTTATACTGTTGAGTTGCAACCTGATCCTTGTACTATCCAAGATTTGTTCCGTGCTTTCCCTTCAAACTCCGAAGAATACACGTTCTACTTGCGACTTGCATTCTGACTTGGTGAAATTCCAGTTTACTTTCTACCACATTCTTTCGCACTGCTAGTCAGGATTAACGGGCGCATGTCGTGACGGGTGGGTGAACGGTGCATAATTTCCAGTCCTCCTACTAGGTATTTAATTACACTTTCCTGTAAGTGTGAAAGTGAATGGGCGAGCTCGCCAATGTGAGTCTGTGGGAAGGCTTCTAGTTGTCGACGGAGACTAAAAATACGCGAGTGTAGTCTGTTCACGGTATCTTCACACATTTTGAATCAAACATTTGGAAAATCACCCCATGTATCACGTGTTTGGTACCCCTCCCCCCCACCGAAATATGTAGAATATCACGAGCGTTTTATACTTATGTTAAACATAAAAAGTATCTTATTTTTTTGTTAAATTGAACTTTAACGTATACGATTAAAAACAGAGGAAACAAATAGGTGTGTTGATAATATTTAGTAAATAGTAGTTCATGTGCAAAGTATTATTAAACTGAGAGCGCATGAGTGCGGCGTGTTGTCCCTTGGGTGAAAGACTTAGTTAATCTTTGTTTGCATGGGGTAAAGGAATAGCCTGAAAGTAGAACTTTAGCAGGGTTACTGAAAAAATTGTAAGTAACTATTAATGAACTATAACAGCGGAGCTTACTCCTGAAAACCTTGTACACATTAGCGAACCGGATCCCTCCGCTAACGGAATTCTTTCCGATGTTCGCTCCTGATCCATCGTGCGCATGTTCTACTGTGTTCTAAGCGTTGTGTTGGACGGTGTACATGTTGCACTTCAACACGTCGTCTCTTCGCTCGCAAGGCGCACAAACCGAACAGCCCTATTTTCTGTGTTGATAATATACTGTCACTGTGAAATGACGCAGATTGTACCCATACAGTTCATTGGTAGACACCTGGAAATTTCGCGGATTCATTCGGCAACAAGCTAGGCTCCACTGTAATTGGCTACTCGAGAACTCAGTTAGTAGTTCATTGGCTGATGCTCCAGTTTTGTCCCGGACCATGTAGCACGGAATTCGGTACTTGTTTTCTTGCAAGTTAGTTATGGGCTCAAATTCGGCCACAATCCAATTTAAGAAGTAAGCCGTGTGTTTGAAGTCTAGCTTGTTTTCAGTTGAAATCGCGAAATTTACGGGTCTCTATTCATTGATTATCACTGTGGGAAGCCCTCCGTGTAATACCCAAATCACAATGTTAATTATAACCAAATATTAAGAAGGGAATCGTGGAATGACACTGCGAAAGGAACAGAAAAATTTGTGGAGACAGACGGATATACTGGAAAATTATTAGACGCGATACGTTCGGAGGTGGCGGGTTTTTTATCCCAATTGGCGGGGTGGTGGACCGTCTTTCGCCATTCCTTCAAGAAATTGCCTGCGTAGTTCCTTACATTTGCCTGTCCCTTCGCCGTCTGTTACGTCAACTGTCTGGTGAAGAACGTGTGCATAAAAAGAAATTTGATTATACTTCTCTCTCTCTCTCTCTCTCTCTCTCTCTCTCTTTCTCTCTATCCAAATGTCTTTTCACTTTGTCTGACGCATGATTCCATTCCCTCTTCTCAAACAATTGTGATCTTTAATCTTTTGAGTTGACTGCCTCCTGTGTTCATCTTTCCATTTATTTCTTGCCCTTCTCCTTTCCCTTAAACATATTTCTTACCAAACATGATACATTTTTGATAGGCCCACAATACCAAATAAATAGTTTCTTCTTGATGTCTATTACTGTAGAACATTCTATACTCACGCGTCATTTAATTATTTCGTATTTAATATGCTCTCTTCATAATAGTCTATTGTATTTTCTCATCGCGTCTATTTCAACCGCTTCAACACTTCTTTTACTGCGTCTCTAGTGACCTCACGGTCGATGAGACGTTAATCCCTACAACATATTTACTTACCTACCTACAACTTTGTCTGTACCTCACTCCTTCACGTACCGCTTCAGAGAAAATTATGTCTGATGAACACTCTCATAGACATTACATTGTTATTTTCTTCTTATTTCTTTACTTTGCAGAATGCCGTGAAGCTATGTAGTGTGTTACCAGATAAACAATTGTAACATTAGTTATCGTGTGGTTCTGCAATTTACAGCGCGCCAACACCGACAAATGAAACGTTCCAACGATTTAAATTTCTAAACCCAGTACACACGATCTATTGTTGTGCACTCAAACATTTTATTAATGGAACACATGAAATGTAGTGAAATTTTACTCCCGAAATTCTGTGGCAAAACTGCGACTGTGTGTGCAGTAACTATTTGCCTGCAATTTTCTTCGCAGTGACGAGAAAAATATATTTGTACCGTTGGCTGTTAAATTGCAGGAAAATATACGGCGAAATTTTTTAAGTCGTTCAAAATTGCAAATGGAGAATTACCATGAAAATAAAATATTTTATTTCAGCATTTTCGCAGTGTAATTTACTGCGGCCTCAAGCCAAGTTTATTGTGTAGCAGCACAGAGCAAAAAACAAGAATTTGGCGTTATATTCCAAGCGATTAAAAATTAGGACGAGTTCCAACTGTCAAAGTACGGAATTGTGGCGATGCTATAGTTCGCTCAATATTTATTCTCAACCTTTGAAAAAAAAAAAAAAAAAAAAAAACGCTTCCTCCCAGTAAAGTTTGTAATGATGTAGGAAGAATAAGTACCACGTGGAAACACCGTACACAAAGTGTGCGTTTCAATTTGCAAGCAGCTGAACCCGTTAAATTTATTTCGTGTTTATTTTATGCACATAAGAGTGACAATTAGCATATTGGTGACATATTCTCACACCTAACAATTTCGCAGTTACACTTGATCAGCGCATTAATAAATTGAGTGGATCTACAGCAATGTTATTTGTACATATGGCGGAAGGAGACAACAAAAAAAAAAAAAAAGCAGAAAAATATATTCTAAGCAGCGCTTTCAAAATACTAAATTAATCGGGGACATCAATATTATTGCCCGTTTACATGGCTGTAGTACCACTTGCGTAAGTTTAACAACTCAATGAGTATTTTATTAAGTACCGCCTCCAGCAGTCTTCCGTCAGAACCGTGCACCATTCGTTTCGCCATCACGCCAGCGTTACGGCTAGTTCGCGCTTAACTGACGACTGCTGAAATCAACCTTTCGAAGAAGTTTCTACCCCTAACTGCTTATAAACTTTGTTCACGGTAAAGTAAGCACTTTTGAAGTCAGCCTTTGAAAAATACCACTGCCCCTGCCTGCGCATATATTAACGGGCACACCGACCGTCATGTGCCCAGTAAAGTTGGTAACCATGGAGGGGGAAGTAGTTCCATGTCTTAACGTCGAATTAGAAGTGTTAGGCAAGCATTTGTGAATAATGAAATTATTTATTTCTTCTTTTGCTTTCTGGTTTTTTTAAAATGCAAATAAGTGGAAGAATGGGCAATTTAAAAAAAAAATTACTTTTTTTAAAATAATTTCAAAGTTTTACTTGACGGACGCGAAAATTAAGTGGATTTGTTAATTGTACATATGGTGGAAGAACACACACCCTACATACAAGTAGATCTTAAGCAGGGCTTTCATAAATGCTCACATCACTGTGAACAAAAAGCCTATATGTTAAGGAAATCTCTGACTGACGTGTTTCCAGTCAAGTTGGCAGTGATGTAGAAAAGCTACTTCGACGACGTTACGTAGTAATAAGAGTGCGTTGTGTTAAACGTTTTGGAGACGGATATTTTTTTTTTGGACTTAGTTTCTGTTTTTCCTAAGTGCACATAAGTCACTATTTGTGTTTTAGTATCATACTTCGGTTTATAAAAATTGCCAAACTTCCGTTTATTTCGTTTAAATACACAGTGATGTAAAGTTACCTATTGCGGAAGAATACAAAAGATATATATATATATATATATTCGAAGGTATTTTAAAAGGTCTCAGTTATCACGATAATTTTATACCATACCGTGCTCTTACGTTTTACACAGTGGCACGAAGCACGGGAAGAAACAATGAAGAATTTAAGATATAGTAAATTCACGGATAATTTACACTTTTCTGAAGCCCTGATAAAGTTATACTTCCAGGATATTCCTCCCCCTCGTGCAAACTAAGCTTTCTAGAAAATTATATCAAAGGACAGACGCACCGAATTCGTGCTCTCTCAGTTGCAATAATAATTTGCATGAGGACTATTTCTTACTAGGCGCTACCGACACACGTGTTTTATTACTGTTTTATTCATATTTATTATAAAATATATACTACAATTTATAAATTAAGTACAGGTAAAACGTTTAATTTAACGAAAAATGAAATACTTTTATGTTAACAGCAGTATAAAACATGATATATTTAGGAAATAATCAAACACGTCACACAGGGGGGGTGATTTTTTTAAAGGTTTGATTCAAAAAGTGTGAAGAAACCGCGAATACACTAAACCTGCAATTTAGTCTGTAACAATGCAGATACCATAGGAAACGCCGTACTTAACATACAGTCGCTCGACGCCTGATTCAGTAGTTTGGGCGTAGCTGAGTGTCCGACGCGATTATATTGAGTTCTCGTTAATTAATTCATTGAAATGATCTGATATAAGTTAAGTCAAAGCCGCTGGCGGATTCTGAGAGGATTTTACAAATAAATCAGTTTGGCAAAGGCGAATATGATTGGATCTGGGCAGAGAGAGTGGCTATTTTATAATATTCCTCGAATCGATCCGTAAGCTAAGAGATCACCTTAAAATTCATCGATAGTGCATGCCGCTTTTAGGGTCAGCAACTGATTTCTCGTAAGAGATACTTACGCACCCCAAAAATTATACGTACACTAACGAGTTCCTCTAATTTATTATTTGCACAAAGCGATTATCTCTGTTGTTCATTTTCTGGGATTATCATTAAAACTATAAAATTTTTCATGATATATTCAATATTTCGTTTTATGAAAACTCGTACATAAACTTTGTTATTAAAATAATTGTTTTGTGTATACGTTGCTATGTATTACTGACCTATATAAAGCTAACGTGCCCATCTTAACTCCCTTCTATATTTAACCCCTAACATATTATCCTAAGTTTACTCGTTAACTTCTGACGTGTTGCATAACAGGTAAAATCTTGGTCGGTGCTGTGCGAGGTCACAAACTAGCACCAATAGGGACACCGCTTTTTTCTGGGCGATACTATTGGCTGCTGCTGCTGACACAGCAGTTATTTTATAATTTGTTACTTCCTGTGTTAAGGAATTACTGACAACCTTTCCATAGGTGGCCAAGTGTCATTTGTTATAAAGAAATTCGTAAGTACTACTCACACCATAAAGTTCCTTTTTGGCAACACCTGAAATGAAAAATTAATTTGTAGGTTAAGGGGTTAAATTAACTAAACCCCCATCTTCCAAAACAAATAAACCCAAATATATTTGTTTATGTTCGACAAACCTTTCAATTCTGTACATAGAGTTAACCATAGAGTACACTAGTAGCAAACTAATTCTGATTCCATCAGCGATTAGCGTGTAGGCATTTCAGATGCAGCTTCACTGGGTAAAGTTTGCGGATATGCTGGAGCGACGGGCCCATCCCTGGCACTCCAGAAACGGCAGCAAATGCTGATGAATGGTGAATGGGAGGCAATTAATTATCTCCGCAGCGACGAGGACAAAGTGTACACGCTACGTCCTGCGTGTCGTCGGCTAGTAGAGTAGGGGAGGGAGGAAGAGGAAAGAGTTTCCGAGAACTGTTGTCCCTCGGAAATGAGCGGCAGCGTTAATAACAGCAGAGGAACGCGGGGTGTATCGCAAGGGGAGGCAGCCCTTGGAAGGGCCGGTGCCGTTATTAAAGGCCTCTCCACCCTCGTGCGCGTGCTGGAGACGAGGTAAGAACTCTCCAGCAATACGACCTCTGGACACAGCAGCAGTCTTTCATCTCTCGACCCGCGCACACACAAACGGGAACGATATTAATTCCTCAAAGCGAACGGGGCAGATCAGATATCTCTTCCCTTGCAGCGCGCACGCATTATGCCGTTGAATAATAACGTTACCACAGTATGTTACATTCACATTGAAAATAAAACCCAATTTTTAAGTACTCAGAAACTTACATTTTTCGTACTGCTGGAGAACATATTTACCAAATATGCTGCTTTATTCAAATTGCAGAAATGTTACGAACGAGCGGATTTAAATAATTATGTTAAAAAATAATAAAAAACATATTTTTTAGTAAATATAATTTTTCTTTCGTAGTAATATACCTGTTAGTATTCCAAGGTTTAAGTTTTTAGCAAGAGTAGACATTTGAAATAGGTTACTCAATATTTAATTAAAACAATTTCGCCTTTTAAATGCTTTAGATGGGAAACAAAATACCCTGCATTAGAGTTTGTTATTTCTATATTTGTTATTGTTAAAAAATTATATTGGCCACATCCTTATCACGTACTGGCTCAAAAGCAGTTTGAGTCGCTTAATTGGACAGCGTTAAGCAAGTTGAGATGAAGCGAAAATTAGTTCTCTATTCTCTGACTTAATAAATAACGCGGCCAATTAAAAAAACAGCAAAAAAAAAATTTGAAACTATTTTGAATGGCTTACACCAGCATCACCAACGAAGATCAACCCCGCTACACAACCAGGATGCAATGAACAGAGACGATTATTTATTGCGTGGAAAGCCGACTGTTAGGATTCGACGTACTTTACACACGTCCAACAGTTTTATTACGTAACTGGCAGTCATGCATGTATGAAGCTGTTATCCCGTTGGATTGGGCCAATGAGGATTCTGATACTCTAAAGCAGAACGTTTGTGATTGGCCTGCAAAGAACTCAGCCGAGTCAAAAACTTGATCATCCAATCGTAAAGTGATAAACTATACTGTATTCAGAGTTACTTCAAACTTTTATAAATCCCTGCTGAAGTTCTACTTCCAGGATGTTCCTCCGCCTCATGCAAACAAAGCTTAACCAAGTCTAGAAAATTCCATCAAATGGACAATGCACTGCATTCGTGCGCACTCATCATAATAATGTTTTTGTACGGGAACTCTTTCTTACTTACCAACACATATATTTTGGTCTTTACTTTATTAAAATCAATTATAAATTAAATCTTATAATGTATTTATTAAATATAGGCACAATTCCAATTTAACCGAAAATAAAATATAATATAATAATATTAACATAAGTATGAAACCCTTGTGCTACGTGGCGTATTTAGGAAAAAACTAAACACGTCATACATGGGGTGTTTCTTCAAAGGTTTGATTCAATGAGCGTGAAGATACCGCTAATAGACTATAGCTTTCGTATATTTGTTCAGATAAGAGTCAAGTGCATGATGAAGTTCGCAAATGTACCAGCTCCTCTATACTTGCAGCCTGGCGTGTGATCAATTTTGCGTAATATGTCTAGGTTAGAAACTTCCACCAGCGTCGAAGCACCTAATTTTGCAAGGATAAAGAAAAGACCGCAATTACCAAACGGGCCAGAACGCTTCTTACGTTGGGCTAGTTTTCAGGGTAGGCTTAAAAGAATCTTGTACGAATTATTCAAGGTATGCGTAGGTATATTACGTTGCTCTCAAATCAGATGAGATGGCTGGAGATGAACTGTCTTTAATTACCTACCTTCCTTGCCATAGAGGCGAGTTGAGAATATTGCAGAAACCGTCTGACGTCTGTTATTTTCTGCTTTCAAAAAGACAGGAACTTATTGATAAAATATTAATATACTCCTGACTTTTTACAACTAGCAGATAAAACACAATTAAAATTAAGCACAAAAATATTAAGCAACTGGTAAAATGTAAATTGTCTATAATCGTACACTGCCATTAATGACTATGAATCCGAAAATATGACGCTAAAACGAAGAATTCCTGCAGAAGGGCTGGAGTAGAGCCTTATATGCCGTTTCAGTGTCCATTTTCTTGGCACCAGTCGCATGGCTCATGATGCTCATGTTAGCTGATATGCGTATTTCGTTATATTACCTGACATAACACATAACAAAGGCTATATATATTCTATGGTCTAGCTCATTATTGTTTTTATAGCGGTCTCTGAGGCTACTATGTTCATACGAACCTGAAAAACATATTGAATAAAAAAAAAACATTGAATACTACATGTTTCAAATAAAGCAACAAAATTTAAAACACCTTCCTCTATTCCCCATTTCCTCTCTTTCAAATCAATATAACTTTCATGAATCACTTACAGTGACATCCAAATCGCATCCAGAAGGCAATGTTTTTGCTCAGAATAGTAATAGCAACAACTGAAGAAAGGTGGGCTGAAAGAAAGCTGGGTGTTTTGTTTTGTGTCGTAATACATTACGCAAACCGAAGGTATGATAATGAGCTGAAACGAATTATGAATGGTTACGCAGCAAACTTTGCCAACCATAAAATACTCAAAATCGACTCCCAACTTATGTTACCCGCCGTAGAGGTAAGACTGACGGGTTGCGTCCAGAAATATTGCAAGGCGCTGCCACGGAACTGTATGTGGTGTTTTGGGAATGAAGCAGTTGGGATTAGCTGAACTGGAGCCAACCTTCGTGGCGCATTTGGTTGCATGCCAGCTTATGGCGCGGGAGTTCCGGGTTCAAGTCCCGGACAAGGCATGGGTATATATTTGTTTGTCTATCCGAGTCACCCTTCGTGGGAATAAGTCACAATATATTATCAAATAACAAATGTATCGGTCAATAAAGTAAAAAGAAAAAAAAATTGATCAGGAAGTTTAACTCGTAACGCACTGAGGGCCACTAGGAGCCGAAAGCCATATTTTAACATATAATATACGTCGCAAAATTAAAACATTCTTAGGATTTTAAGTACACTGCACAGTACAATTTATTTTGATACCTCCTAAATGAAGAAATGTTCTCGGAGAGAAATGTTACTGTGCAGTCTGAATCCATCAGACCATGTTACTCATAAAAACTGCCTGTAACTTATCAAACTGGCGTTAAAATATATCCAGAGTTTGTCATAGAAGCAAAAGTTATTTTTAAAAAATATGCAACAGTACCAGTTTAATTTTTGTTTAGAGTTTCGTTCATGAGAAACTTTTGTTGCGGGAAGAGGGAAAACTCATTTTAATAATGGTATCAGAATTTCTCAAAAAAATGCATGTTTTCATAAAAATTTATTCTAATTTATAAAGTGAGTGAGCGAGTGAAGAGAGTCTTGAGAGCGGACCTAATTAATAAAGAATGAGACACACGCACATTGATTAAATATAACTTTAGATATTATTCTACCTTAAAAAACGTAACAATATTGCAATGTTGGAGAATAATTAAAAAAATGAGATTACCTGAGACAGAATTAAATCACGGGTGATTAAAACCAATAACTCTATTAAAATTTTGAGAATATTTCAATTAGACTAAAATAAAATTAAAACATAATAGAAATCAACAATTTTCTTAATTTTGTAATGACATATATTAATTTCCTTTGTCGTTTAAAAAAGGCAAGCTTTCGCCTTTAAAAGAAACGGATAAATGAAAAGAAGAGAAAATCATGTGGTTATCTAAATAATTCATAATGCAGATATAAATAGAGCATGTCATCTACTCAACACGTGTATCTGGAAACGTAGCTCTAATTGCTGGAGTCAGGGCTATAGTCCGTTCGCAGTAAAGAGCTATTTTTGAAATCAACCTTTGAAAAATAAATCACTGCTTGTTAGCTACATAGACTCTACCGTACACACGGGCACACATACTCCCAATTAAGTTGGTAGCGAACAAATTAAAATAGTTCCAAGTCTTGGTGTTGCATTGCGAGTGAAATGTTATAAACTTTAGATACTAATTGGCAAATTAATAACACATTCGGGTTTTCTAAAAATTGCACGTTCTCACTTGACTGGTGCATGAATAAAGTCATTAGGCCCGTGGTAATGTCAGTTTTACTAAGTTTATTTCTACTCAGGTTAGGAACAAAACGAGATTTCTTGTGGGAGAGTTTGGCATAGGGAAAATTTCCGCCGCTAGGTGCGCGGTGTTCCAAAATTTAACTTTCAATTAAAATTTTAAGCTATGTGAATAATAAAAGAGAAAGATTTTTCTTAGTTACGTACTTATTTTATATTTGATTTATGATTATTGCAATTATCCTGGTTTTCTAACTTAGATAATAGAGAAAATCTGGTACCTTGCCGAAACTAGCGCTTACCTAGAGGCGAAATTTCTCCCTTTGTCAAAATTTTAACATTGCTCTTCCCAAACTGTAGTAGAAGTAACCATAGTTTTACATATGGAGGAAGGATATAAAGTGAGGATAAAAGTGTATACTTAATCAGGGCTTGCAAAAGTGCTCAGATAACTGCGAAGAACCTCTACGTACGTGGTTGTACGTGGACTTGCGATGACGAGGTCTGCCTGCCCGGGCAGTTTACCGCGAGCCTAGTTGTAAAGGAGACGAGGTTGTGTAAAAATGTGTGTCAGAGTGGTTGGTGGGCATATGTATGTAAACAATCTCCATTGCCAGTCCTCTCACGCTGTTTTGTTACAAGTGTCTTCTGTTGCCACGGGAGGGGAGGGGGGCGCTCTGTCGCTCACTCAACCCTTGAAGGGCTCCGCCCACTTGGAGATGTGTTTTGCGCGTTTGAGTCACAGGAGCGCGCGAGCAATAAGGGCGACACTGGCATGCGCGCCTAGTGCACCATCGCTCATATTCGCAAGGATCTTAATTGGCGTGCAGTGTTCTCGTCGTGCTGCGCGTACCTATGGGACTTCCAGCGGAGACTCGTATAATTTTATTGGTGGAATATCTGTAGCGTGGCGTTAAGCGCTGACCGTACATTTTTATGGCACGCTAATAAAGATAGCTATAAACTTTCAGCATTGAAAATTTAGCAGCTAAACCAGACTATTAAAACACGTTTTATATACTTGGAATGGAAATGAGAACTTATGATTGGACTTTGGGTACGAAGCGTTTCTAAAATGTTTCTCGTGTTTATAAACACCGCTACAAAACATCCAACCGTTCCTGAATCACGTGTTTTCTACCAAACTTCTGCTACGTATTTAATGCTCCAGCCAGGCGGAAATGGGGAAGTATCCTCGCCATATTGGATTTACGTATATTCCTCCATAACTTAATTTCCAGATTCATTATTTCGAAACCAAGCTTGTCAAGGCGCAGGGAATATCTAAACAGATATTCCGGGATCCAACTTATTTTTTTTAACATAAATACGTTTCGCATCTGTGATCGTAATCAAAGGTTACCACATTAACTTAATAATTTCATTCCCACGTCGGAAAATACAGATATAATTGACACCGTACATATAAAAAAATTCCGCTAGGTAACCTCTTAAACGTCATGTCAAGCTTTGATTTTTAATGTCCGATCATGAATTTTGGTTATGAAGATTAGTAAAAACAACTGACCTCGCGTGGTGCAGTCGGTCGGTTCGCCGCCGGTCTGGGGTGCAGGAGGTTCTGGGTTCGAACCCCAGGTAAGACATGGGTGTTAATTTAAGTTAGGTTATAAGTTAGTTTGTAAGCCGTTCCCTGATAAGCCTTTAGGAATAACGCCGGGGGACGTTAATAAGCCCTTTACAATACAATATAATTTGTAAAACAAATACAAGATGGAAGGGATACTACCACCTTAAATAACTGGTTTTACACGAAGTCAGCAGTAACAGAAACGGTGCGCATTTTTACTGAGAAACTAGCCTTCCGACCTTATTCAACTCACGTGTTTTCGCCTCTCTCTTAGCACGACGTAAACGAGCTGTTAAAACGCCGCTTGTGGTTATTCTGTAAACCTAACGATGCCTCACTTGAAACTGGCGCTCTTCACGACGTCGTTACGTCCATAGTTAAGGTTCTGTTAACTCTCCCGTGGAGCAATATATTTTCGAGGGCACACCACACGGCCATAATTTCAAAACACTATAAATCGTGACGGCCGACGTTTTCGGGCCTGTGTTGAGCGGGACCAGCGTGCCAACAGGTTGTGGATCCCGGTCTCCCCGAGGAGGGTGTTCTGACGCCGTGCTCGCAACACGCTGTCCATTCCAAGTTGGCGGCGAAGTTAAACATTGCCGGTGGCGAGGTCAGCGCCACTAGCTGGCTACTTCCAGCTTTCTGAAGCCCTGCCTGAGTTCTATTTTCAAACTACTTCTCCGCCTCACGTAAACAAAGTTTAACTAACTCTAGAAAATTGCACAAAAGAGACAGTTCACCGCCTTTGTGCTCACTCACTTTAATAATATTCTGCATAAGAACCATTAATTTTTAAGTATTACCAACACGCTTACTTTATCTGTTTTTTTAATTACTACTAATGTAAAAATGTATTTGTGGTAGTGATCAGCAAGGCTATGCTCGAAGACGTGCAAGGATGAAACATTTTGGTGATTATATAATGTATTGTCAAGGACGATGATCGCGAATATTGTTAGTAGGGGAGCTAGGGGCTAGTTGTAACAGGGGTAAGTAGTAACAGCTAAATTACTCGGCAGTTTGCAACAATTATGTTTAGAATTAACACTCAGCGTGACCCTTATAACGACGTCTATTACGTAACCACAGTCAGTGTCGCTCGGGACGGCGCAGCGAGCGGTAGTGAGCAGGTCCGCCATTTTGACTAGGTAACGGAAAACAAATAATCTCGTAAACTTTGATTGATAGGTGTGATAATGGATATATTTGAACAATGTACTTATATTTTCATATCGTCAATATATTTAGCTTTAAAATGTTACGAATATTTATCTTACAATCTCTTTTATATATATATTAATAATAATATCTTAAATCGTTCTATGGGGCAAATTTTGACAATATCTCGGGACATGTTGTAACGTGTTAAAACTTGCCCCTTGTGGTTTTAATTCCTTTGGCTAGACTTTTTGCCCCAAATGCAAATATGAAAATGACTATTTTCTTGTTTTAGAATGAGGAGTTATAAACGAAAGTCCGAAAGAGCAACAAAAAGTCAAGATGTATACGAGCAGGCTGCCAAAAGCTGCTCAGATATTCGATCTTCGCCACGTGTCTTTGTATAGATATATTAAAAAGAAGAAAAGCAATGAACCTCTTTCTGTTGGGTATATCAAACCAAGACAACTATTCATACCTGAAAAAGAAGAGAACATAGCCTCGTATTTGCTGAAATGCTCTGATATCTACTTCGGATTGCTTCCGTTAAAAGTAAGAAAGCTCGCCTTTTCAATGCGCTGTATCAACTGGTGCCAAAAATATCCCTGATTCATGGCACAAAAATGAAATGGCTGGTCCAGATTGGTTTACTAAATTCATCGAGAGAAATCCGAAACTGTCTCTCAGGACGCCAGAGGCTACATCCTTAAGAAGAACAACTTCTTTCAACAAGACGAATGTAGAGATGTTTTTTTTTTAAGTATGAAGAGATTCTTCAAAAACACAATCTTGCAGCCTCTCGCATTTGGAACATAGATGAAACAGGCGTAACAACCCTGCATAAACAGAAAAAAAATCGTCGCTGCACGTGGTCAGAAACAAGTTGATGTGATTACTTCAGCTGAAAGAGGAACGCTAGTGACGCTTACTTGCGCTATAAACGCAGCAGGAAATAGTGTTCCACCAATGTTCGTGTTCCCGAGAATCCAGTACACGGATATTTTGATCCGAAGTGGACCACCAGATTGCATTGGAGCTGGAAATTCTTCAGGCTGGATGACCGAAAAAGAATTTGTAAAATTCATTGACCATTTCATCCAACTTGTGAAACCTACCGAAGAGCAACCAGTCCTTCTTTTGCTCGACAATCGCAGCTCACATGTCAACATTTAAGTAGTAAGAAAGGCAAAAGAAAATCACGTCATCATGTTTTCCTTTCCGCCGCATTGCTCCCACAAATTGCAACCTTTGGATTTGGGAGTGTACGGTCCATTTAAAAACTACTTGAACAGATCACAGACTGCCTGGATGACTAACAATCCTGGAAAAACGATGACTATATATGATATTTCAGCCATAGTAAAAGATAGTTTGCCACTGGCTATGAACCCTGCCAATATCATGAGTGGAATTAAAGCAACTGGTATTTGGCCTTGCCATTTTCCAGGAGTCTGATTTTGCACCAGCTTATGTCACTGATAGCCTTAACCGTGATACAGATAATATAACGACGCGACGCAAGAAACATATTCGCTACACGTTGACGCTGAATTGTCATTAGATCTTGAAAATCCCGAATTGCTGCAATCTGCACCGCATTTGGATATAAGCGTTACTGAAGTAATAAGCCAGTTGACCGGTGATGCATGTACTGAACCGATTCCAGGACCGTCAGGTATCCAAAACATAGCAATAGATTTCTCACCCTCAAAAATAGGACCTCTTCCTAAAGCTTCTCCTCGAAAACAATGCAATAGAAGTGGACGCAAGCGAAAATCTGCTGTTTTGACTGATTCAACAGAAAAAGATGCCTCAGAGAAAGAATTTGAAGAGAAGATAAACAAAAAAAAACAAAAACAAGAAGAAAAAGTCAAAGGGAAAGGAAACGGAAAGGGAAAGGGAAAAGAAAAACCTGAAGTAACAGGAAAAGAAAATGAAAAGATAAGACGTGAAAAAAAAAGAATTTACCCAATGAGTCAGACTCTGAAATCGAAGAGTGGGTTTTTTTTTTGTTTGTGGAGAAGAATACAGCAGATCTATTAAAGAATATTTGGTCGAATGTTTGATTTGCCAATTGTGGGCACATGTTAAATGCGCGAGAGGCGACACTGTTTCTTACGTTTGTGCAAACTGTGATTCTGATGAAGACTGACGTTTTATTCATATTTTAAGTATTATTAGAAGCTGCAGATAGATGTTAAATAGGACCGCAAAAGATGCCATGTTGATTGTGATAAAACTATTAAGCATTAGCGACTATAAGATACTAAATAAGTTAAAAAGTAACATGTTAATGGTTTTAAAGGTTTCGTGAACCATTAGCGATTTATTCTGCAAAAAGCGCCATGTTAAGTTTGATAATTTTGAAACTTTAATATGATAGAAGATAAAAACATATTATGATAGAAATGTGTTAATAAGAAGCACATTGATTGTAAAGCATGATATATTTATTATAAAGCAAAACGTGTTATGTTAGTTTTGATAATGTTGAAAGTTTATTATAAGTAATTTTAATGTTAAAAAACAAAAAAATGTATACTTAACCAGCTTATACGTTATAAAATAAGTCATACCAAATGTCCAAAAGGTAATGTTGAGTTTTATTTCAAATAAAACAAAAAGATGTTCAATTATTGTTGTTTATTTTTTGGTGTTACTACCTTCCCCACGCCTGTTACAACTTACCCCTGACACGGGGCAAATTGTAACAGCCGACTCGTTTTTGAAAAATATCTCTTGCGCCAAATTGAACCAACTTTTTGATTATTTTACAGTTGCATAAGATAAACAAATATATAATCTACACATACACTATGCTATAATTAAGAAATAGTTTAAACATTTCAAAATATCAGCATTTTCCCACAAAATGTTACAACTAGTCCCCAGTTCCCCTAATATAATTTTTAGATAAAATACAAGGAAAATTTCAATTTAATCAAAAACAATATGCTTTGATGATAACAGATGTATAAAACGCTTGTGATATGTTGCATGTTTAGGTAACAACCAAATACGTCATACGCGGGGTGAATTTTCAAAGGTTGGATTTAAAAAGTGCGAAGAAACCGCGAGTATAACAAAGTACGTCTACAGTGTGATTGCGACAGAAAATAGTTCCACCGGCATTTTGTAATACCAAGACTGCAGCACGCAGAGTTTACATTGGGAATCAATGTTAAAGAAATCCATTCTTAATGTATCAATTTTTAAAAATAATTTTTTCAAACAATAAATATTTAACGTAACGTTTCATAAAATACTGCAAATTAAAACAGTTTTATTAATTCATAATAATTTGTTGCATGTAAATTTTAATGTTTAAGTTAAATAAAAATATATTAAACATCAACATTGTTAAGATTTGTTAATGTGCCAGTATTAATTGGCAATTGTCACGTAGAATACTTTTTGTTCGAAACCGTTATCTTGAAAACTAATGCTTTGAGTAGGAATTTCTTTCAAATGTATTCCCCATTTGAACTCTGTATGGTTCCAGGCTTGGTAGGCAGAGCCGTTAATGTCTAATATAGTAATTCAAGTTATTACTTGCTCCCATTAATGCTTCATAATATTAAAATACCAGGTATCGTGCTTTGGGACTCGTAGGGTCAATTTTATTTGCCGCAGTTTAAAAAAAAAAGGGGGGGTAGAAAATGGAACCACCTTAACCGGGAAGAGTATAAGGGNAGTGAGGAAGGAAAGTGTTACGTAACTTCCTATAATGGACGGAACGAGCCTCGAAAGACGTTTTGGCGAGCGGGGAGACTTGGGAAGTCAAGCTGTCGCGACAGAAGACAGTGAAAACTGAGTCCTATCGCCATAGATCGAACCGTTTGGGAGATACATTTTGAAATTCGACCCCTTTTTCCTCCTTAAAAGTGTTATGATAAGGGGAGGGAGGTCAGCGGTAAGCCATAACATTAAAATACTCTGTGCGCATGAATGTGTACGTGTGCTTGCAGCTAGGAAATATTTTCTATGTTATGTTTCGAGGTAGAAACGTACGAAGTAACCAGTGTTGTAAAAAAAAATGTCGGATGCGGCGGGCAGGGCCTGCCTGCAACTACAGCATTTTGCGTGTTCGAGGCCTCGAAACGAATGAGCTCTAAAGCTGACTCTTGCTCATTCACCATTTGCCTCGTCGCCTCTACGTGCAAGGCGCTCAACTGGCGTGGAGTCTTTTCGCGTCGGCGACTCTACTGAACGTGACTTTAAGCGATGAGCCTGCATGTCAATAACGCGCAAGTAAAGATGGAAGTATGGTTCATGTCTACAGACAACTCTAAACTTTCTGTATCGAAAATTTAGCAGCTAAAAATATTTCTAAAAGCACCCATTTTAGCCATTTTCACGCTTAAATAAATAATCCTTGGAGTTGAAATCAACCTTTAAGGAACGCCACTACCCCTACCCTACGGGCACACTAACGGCAGCGCACCCAGCGAAAGTTGGCAACGACGCAGGTAAAATAGTTCCATGTCTTATAACGTTGACTTCAAGTGGTAGGTAAACTTTTGTGAATACTGAAGTCATATATTTTGCTTTCTGTTTTTTTTTCTAATGAATGTAAATGTAAGTTAGATTTATTAGTAGGACCATCTTGTTTTTCGCGAAAATATTTCAGGACTACTTGTACACCAAAACACTAAGATCTCACATACGCTTTCGTGATCTAATGATTTTAATTGTCACGCGAATCACGGGCACTCGGTGTCGGAGTTACCTCATTATGATTGGCTTATGTCAGTTAAGGAACTGTCTCCCAACAAAGACACGTGGCCAATAACCAAACAAACACCGCACGTATGGCGCAGAACATTGGATTTTAGACTTCGCCTAAATCTTTTCCGCCAATAACAAGTAGCCCTGTTTATAAGCATTTGCTTGTCTGACATTCAACAGTTTCACTTGACCGACAAAGTGATCAGGCCCACGGCACACAGTAAGAATACAGACGTGAAATAGTCGCTTATCGCACGAACTCCAGTCGTACAGGCCAAAAAAAATGGCGTCACTAGTCGGCAACATATCGGAACGCCGTTCGCCAATCAGCGCCCGGTAACTTACTTGCCAGTCGGTAGCCCAGACAATAATGTACATTTCGGAGCGGGCGGTAGCCAATCAGACAAAACTCCTATTCCCAGAGCCTCGCACAGCCAGTCAGTTAACGGATACGCCCACATCAAAGGAACCGCCACCCCATTTCGTCTCCGTGTATTTATTTACTCTGTGCCCACGGCAATGTTAATGTACACAATGCGCATACAAGTAGATCCAAGCAGAGCTTTCAAGAGTGCTCACTTTACCGTGCACGGTCGTTAACTAAAATTATCATTGCTTTTATAATGCGAAAGCGTAGAGGGCGTGATTCCATGCAGCTGACTGCTCGTGAGACAATAATGAGAACACAGCCAGTACCTTCCTTCCAAGTGCGCGGACAGAGGGAGTGATACAACCCGCCATCTTGGAATGTACAGGGCATAGGAGTCCAGAGGGACGATGGTGGATCGTGACTTAACTCGGATTGTTAGCCCTGAGCCTCGCCTCGCTCCACCCTCATCGGATCTAAAGACCTCGATGTTAAAGAGCCACCCAAATCTTTTCACTTCACTTAACATAAACACACTCAGCTGTCAACCTGGCCAGTAAGTCAACATAAAATAATTTGCCACGTAAATAACCATACGCAAGACTGCTTTCATAAATGTAAAAATAATATATTGCACTCGTTTGTGAGGCAGGTTTAATGCGAGTGTTTGAAGTCGTATCTTGTCCTCAAGTCCATTCGCGAAATTTTCCAGTCCCTACTAATAAAGCTGAATAATGGTTGCTGTTGATTTTACGTAGTGGCGGGAGTGGAGAAAGGGTCGTGGGTGAAGGTGTGCCTTATCGGTCCACGCGCATGCGCGCGCCACTTCCCCTCCCCCCTCTCATCGTCCTCGGCTTGATCTCTCCGAAGCGCCTCCAGCGCCAGTGCAGCGGCGGACTTCAACCGCGGCGTACGTGCATTGTGGGTGGTGGTTAACGTTCGACCTGCGCGTGTGTGCCGCGCGCACGCGTCTCTCTCTCCACTTTCTCTATCTGCTACCTCGCTGCTTCTTCTTCTCTCTCTTGTTCGGCGAGGAGAACAGGCGCGCCCCTTTTCCTTCCTTCCGGCTCGGGCCATGCTGTGACGTCTCACAGACACTGTCGTCACGTGGTATAGCAACCCCCGGCCCCAGCGCACGCGCGAGTGTATGTCTGAGTGAGACGCGGAGGAGAAACATGGAGACGGAGGAGATAACCAAGCTCGTCGACGGCATCTACAAGGTAAAATGAAAATATTTGCAATTCTCACGTAACGCTTGTTTCATTACTCGCGCGAAACTTGCTTCACGCGTGACGTAGCCGCTCTCTTTGTTTTGCTCTGCCACCTCTCCCACTCGGAACTTGGAGGGGGGTTAAGAAAGGAGAAGCGGATGGTGTAAGTTAAATAGCTTCTCTTGAAGCTGTAGGGTGTGAATGTCAAAGTACCCCTAAAGTCTCTTTGTGTGCAATTCAATGAGCTGTCATGCAGTATTTCAACAGTGAAACAACGAAACTTTCAAGCATTGACTTTCAAGCATTGACTTTCAAGCATTGACTTTCAAGCATTGGCTTTCATTTAATTGGCGAAAAGTCTGCTTAGTTCTCGCTGCAGTTGCACAAATTTTTTTTCTCTGAGAAGTTCCAACTCTCGCACTAAGAAAATCATGTAGAAAGTTAACGTATTCAAAATAAGAAAACTTAAAATACAAACTTCACCTACATAGAAAACTATTCCGGTACTTCTGACACCTGTTATTTTCGATTTTAGTTCGGTACCATACCGTAGACCAACTGCCTGTCTCGTGTGCAACTTATAACTTCATTGGAAATATGGCAGTTCTCAATTTGATCATCTCTGAAAGACCCCGAGAAGCCAAGGATGAAAGTTTAGCACTCAAACAGGGAGACAGGATTTTTAAAAGGTCAACCGTCAATGTAAAAGCAGTACGGTATCCAGCTAGTGTTCTAGAAATTAAAGCAAATATTTTTTCTTTACTGCAGAGACGCTGCGTGGTCTGTTCGAGGATCCTAACTAAGATGTGTTGAATTCTTGTGAAAGTGGGAACTGAATTCTTCCGTGTATATCTGTTGGTAACTGTCTAATGGCTGTTGCCTTTCACTTGAAGTAAACTTCGTGGATTGATTCCGCAATTAATAAAATAATATAAAACATTGGAAGGTACACCTGTATGCAAAAAGTGTCACTGCGTGAGAGTCCATGTTTTAAACTACTCACTCATTGTTATACAACAAAATATGTTTCACTGTGTTTTGTGTGTTAAAAATAATTGTATTCACTACACGTGTGTTAAGTTTGTCCCGCGCACGCAGTATTTAACCTGCACAGTAGTGTTCTTATTTCGACGTGTAATGGACAACTCCACCTCGAATTCCCCCCAGTAGGCCACGGACAACAGTTGTGTCATTCAACTGGTTCGTGTCGGTTCCGTCCAACCGGTTATTAAACCTGGCCACTCTGTCCAACCGGTTGCTGACATTGTTTAATTGACAATATTTGTACATCTGCTCCTCGTATCCGGACCTTCTCTACAGTGACGAGGCGATATATCGGGTTTAAAGTCGAGTGGGAATGTGGGAGTGTGTTGCTTTTCACCATGACTGTTCGATAATATCCTAATAGGCAAAATTATTACTTTTTTTTAGAAATATTCGTTTTATTAATTTTTCCGTGATATGTGTTGGAAATATCGATAATATTTAAACGATTAGTGATACTGGTATCGCATGGTAACGGACGCAAACGTATAATCAATAATCAATAATGAGTGTATTTATATAATATTTTATAGATTGTGTCAATCCGTAAGTTCCCTGGCCACAGGTCTCTACTGATTGGCTATTGTGTGCTGAGATTATGGCGTTGGTTGGGCTGCTATAGACGCTCGTTGGCGAACGGCGTTCCGACATGTCGTCGGCCAGTGACGCCATTTTGCTGGCCCGTGCGCCTGGAGTTAGCGGTGTAAGAGGGTGTTTTCACTTGTGTATTCCGAAGTCCTCTTTTGCTGTAAGTGATTCTCCCTGTATCTTTATACGTGTTTATTACTGGTTCACGTTCCTGTAGGCGAGGGCCTCGGGAAACGAGTGGCCTATTCACAAAACTGACATGGTTTATTTTTAAAATCTTAACTAAAACATTTAAATTCGTGGAATTCTTTGTTCAGTTTCACCCCTTTTGCAGAAGTTTTTAGTTTTTTGCGTCGTAATTTCGGATTCATAATAATTATTGGCAATGTAATATTATAGACAATTCACATTTTAAGTGTTCTTTAATATTTTTGTGAGTAATTTTAATTGTGTGTTATCTGCTCGTAAAAAGCCAGGAACATATTTATATTTTAAGTTCCCGCCTTTTTGCAAGCAGGAAATAACACAGCAAAAATTCTATACGAAAACATTAAATATTTCCAATAATACCTCTGAAAGCAAAATAATGAGGGGGAGACGACTAATTTCTGCATAATAGGCTAAACAGAGCCGTGACTACAAAAACATACCGTAGGAATCGCAATGGGAACGCCTCTTCTACGTTGACAGATAATCGGGTAGGGTTTGGGCAAGGACGGGGTGTTTACAGACGGAAATAACCTAACAATAGGTACAAAAATAGCAGTGACATCCACGGTTACCTCAGGAATCGAACCCGTGACCTCGCTGTGGATGCAGGTTGCGCGGTTAGGCAACTGCTTTGTTCCCACGGGTGGTCGGTCGAAGAAGCGAAACTCGGGTTGGGTATGTCACGTCAAGCCAGGGATGGGGGGGGGAGGGTAGTCACGCTCCACAGAATAACTTGTTCCAACTCTCCAAGTGCCGTCGCGCACGCGACCCTTTTGTCTCGACGTCGTTGCTGCTTCAAAACCTCGCCCTTCTCCCTTTTAGCTTTTTCTCGACGACCCCATGGCTGGGTCCTCGGGGCAAGCANCAAAACCTCGCCCTTCTCCCTTTTAGCTTTTTCTCGACGACCCCATGGCTGGGTCCTCGGGGCAAGCAGACTTTTATTTCGTATTCTTATCGCTCGCCCTCGGAGCAGAGTGGCCCGTGTCGTGCATGGTACTTGCTGTATTATGTGCCACCCCTCCCCCCTCCCCCCCGCGGACTCCACAGTCGACA
>NQII01006421.1:105324-123511 GCA_002778355.1 Clitarchus hookeri
TAGCACTACTTTGGTAGCAGCGCTCTGTGGTTGGGTTAATGAACTAAATGGGTCAACAAGGGCGTCATCTTTTCAAGCTAGTGTCCAGACCTCTTTTCTACGGGCATGACCTAGAACATGAGAGTAATCACCACAGAAGCGGATCTAAGCTGTCGGTTTGTGCAAGTGCTGGCGTAAACTTTCGATTTGAGGCATGAGCAGGGGTATTTTTATCGTTACAATTTTAAGAAACAATATCAAATTAATAAAATAAAAACAGTATTTTAAACAATTGTGTTATTTCTTAATTACATTTTTGGAACATTCACAGGACGGTTTAATGTCCATGTGAAGTTTTATTTTTGGAAGGGGGGAGGGTCATGTCCCCTGTGAACTACCCCACCCCCTTCCACCCAACCCTCTCGCTGGATCCACCCTTGGATCACCAGCATGGCGTTTTGATCACGCTCAATGTGGCATATATAATCCTACAAAGTGCCACCACAGAATAGTTAACAATACAGAGGTGAAACAACGTCTTCTACCGCAAACTCTAGCCGCACGCCCTTCACCAATCAGCGCTTCATATCCTTCTTGCCAGGAGGCAACACAGCCAATAGGTAATCTTTCGCAGCACGCAGTAGCCAATCAGACAAACGGCCTTGTCCCAGAGCTTCGTGCAGCCAATCAGTGAATGAATACGCCCACATCAAAGGAACAGCCACGCCATTTCGTCTCTGTGTACTTTTTACTCTGTGGTGCCATATCATTAGAGACCGTACAATTTCACGTTATAAAACGCCCCCAAGTTAGACTCCACAGTTCTCTTCACACTCGAACGAAAGTCACTTGTTCATTGGCTCCCTCCACAGGCTGAACCCATTCTCCTGTTACACCCAAGCACACGGATTAAAGCTACCAGAGTGCTGAGTGTTTACTGTTGGTCCTCAGTCCCGCAAGACTTGCCGGATGAGCTTAGTTCCAATGACACACTTCAAACTAACATATAATTGTGTACCGCCTACCGTGCTACTAACTATAACGCAAAATGATGGGGTCTCTAGCCATAATAGAGGCCGCGGTGGCTGAGCGGTTAGACAGTTCGCCTACCACCAAGGCGAACCTGGTTCAATCCCCGGCCGGGTCACTCCTGGATTTTCGCAAGTGGGAATCGTGCCCGACGATGCGGCTGGTCGGCGGGTTTTCTCAGGGATCTCCCGTTTCCCTCTCCCTTACATTCCGACGCTCCATTATCACCAAATTTCACCCTCATCGGCTCTCAAGGTCTCGTAGTTAAGAGCCGTACTAATCTATCAACTCAACTCTAGCCGTAATAGGATAAGCAAGCACAAGCAGCATGGAGTGATGGTTCCTTTTCGTGTACGAGTATTCGGTTTTTCATTGGCCGTGCAAGGCTCTGGGAGCAGGTATGTGTCGGATTGGCTGCATTATTCGGAAGACTCCCTCTTGGCTGAGTTGTCGTTCCCAGGGGACTGACGTGGCTGTTTCGCTTGCAACGGGCGCGTGCAGAGACGTGACCGCGAACTCGCACGCTCAGTGGTTTGCGATGACCGACTGCTGGGCGTGGAGAGTGCTGAGAGCCGCACTGTGACCGCACCCTCGGTGACCTTGAGGCGGGCACCTGAGAGGAGAAGGCTTGGTCAGAGCCGGGGAGCTGCCACAGTCACCATAGATCATACAAGAAATGAGCTGCAACTCGACAGCAAAGAGAGAATCTTATCCTAGTCATTTGTTTGCCGAATCAGGTTCTGCGGAACTGCCAACGTTATAACACTGGGTAAACCGCACAATTTCACTTGCTCATGTTGACAAACGATGCGCGTGGAGTTGCTAGTCTGTATTTAATTTTTATTTTTAGGCTTCACTACGTTTTCTGTGCAATTAACTGCATCGTTCATTCAGAGTTGTTTCATACGACAAATTCTCTTCACAGAATGTGTGTGGATCATGACGATGGGTAAACTATTATTTTTAGAATGTTCATTAGCATAGTTAAATAAGGCTGCTATAACACCATCAGAATTTAAATGTGTATACTGTTAACTTTTTTCATACATTATACAAAAATTAAAAAAAAAGTTATATATTTTAATTTATGTATTGTTTACTTAGTACATATTTTATTTAAACATGCAGCCTTTTTTTTAACACTTTGAGTGCGGTTCACGTTTACCGATGGTTTGGACAACCTACAAGTGGGTTGCATATTTTCACGGTTGCATGACCATTAGTTCTGTTGGTCCATGTATTCATATTTACAATCGGCCTATTGGTTCACACAGCATCGGACTCGCTTACTACACTGTACAACGTTCATTACTGGCAGGCTCTCTGCCAATATAATGCCGACTTGGAACTGGCCAAATCGAATGTTCTTTCCTACCTAATAATGTACAATCCATCCAGTTCATTTGGTAAAACTACACTTTTGAGTGTTACTGACGTAATAAGTATTACGTGGCAGAGAACCTTATGGAAACTGCTGGTGAAGTAATATTTCTTCGCCCGTGTCTTCAAACAATACGGAAGTTACAATACTACTGCGAACTCCTTACAAATCAGTTAAATCCAGGCGACGTAATATTACGTAGGAATCATTCAAAGTGTTCAAATGCGTGAGCTTGGCTATTGCGCAAGTGCGGTTCAAAACGAGTCATTTATCCGCAAACTTTCCAGGGCCAGCTTAAACGGTACAAGCACTTATTCAGCTACTATTATATGCTAGGTTAGTTTAGCGGTCCTGTTAGGTTGAGAGGCTATGTTAAAAAGTGAGTGAAAACGCGCATGCGCATTAATGACGACCGCACGCATGCGCACTTAACTACGGCCTCGGCGAGCTACAGACACCCGTCACAGAGTAGAGAAGTACACAGAGGTTGAAATGGCGTGGCGGTTCCTTTGATGCAGGCATACCCATTCTCTGATTGGCTACGCGAGCCTCTGGAAAAGGGGCCCTTTTGTTTGAACCGGCTACTGCGTGCTGCGGAAGGTTCGTTATTGGCTGGAGTGCCGGCTGGCGGGTAGGTTACCAGGCGCTGGTTGGCGAACGGCGTTCAGCCATGTTGCTGGCCAGTGACGCCAACTTGGTGGCGTGTGCTGCTGGAGTTGACGATATAAGCGGCTGTTACACCTCTGCATTCTTAAGGGCCCCGTCTACCTGGAACTTTTTCCCACGTCTAGGCCGAGAAGCGAGGGAGCGATAAGGGCGACACTGCCACGCGCATCAAGTACGCCATCGCCGCTAAGCGCAAGGCTCTGAACTGGCGTGCGGTGTTCTCGTCGTGCTGCGTGTACCTATGGGACTTTCAGCGGTGACCATATTATTTTATTAGTGGGAAGTCTTTGGGAAGGTTCAATGCAGGCCCCTATAGTAGTTTTGTATGTATCTGATGCGTGCATTTTGAGCTACAGCGCCTTGGAAATTTTTTTTTTAGCGGTTTCGGAGTACTCTGAATTGATGTTTCTAACGTACGTGATATTTTGAAAGTACTTAACAGCTCTCGTCTGAAGTGTGTGTTCTTTTCGTAGATCAGCACGTTGGACGCACGCTTAATAGTTTCGTTGAAAAACGTGTATTTCGAACACTCTGCAACGCAGTTCAAGCGCCAGGTAGACGGGCGCCTTAATANAGTACTTAACAGCTCTCGTCTGAAGTGTGTGTTCTTTTCGTAGATCAGCACGTTGGACGCACGCTTAATAGTTTCGTTGAAAAACGTGTATTTCGAACACTCTGCAACGCAGTTCAAGCGCCAGGTAGACGGGCGCCTTCGCCGAACGGCGTGCAGAGCTCCAGCAGAAAACGTTTTATTAAAAAACCGTCCAACGTGTCTGAGTGAAGTCTGCTTACGAATAGCATTTAAGAAACGTTACGCGTCTGTATACGTTTTTCAGTTCCTCCATTGCTCTTTAAGGCATGTTTTTGTGATAGTGAAAATGGCTCAAACGGGTGGTTTTCACCGTTATTTTTAGGTATGTACATTCCGGTACAAAACATTAAAAAAAGGAATGAGGGCCGTTCATCAAACCTTTATTTTTATTATTACGTCATATAATTGTAGGGTCCCCTCTGAAAGTCTCATAGAGGAGAGTTATCGACGGCAAGGCTGCACGCCAGTTCAGTGCTTTGCGCGTAGAGGCGATGTGAGAGTTTGTGCGCATGTCTCGGTCGCCCCTAGCGCTGCCACGCTTTCAGGCCTCAGACGTGCAAAATTCCTCGAACCAGGTGGGCCACCTTACGTACTCTGTGCTTTTGCTGCCGGAGTAGCGAGGGTCTGGTAGTCACGCACTCTTGTCTCCCCGACTTGACGCGTCGTTCGCACCACATGCGCCCACAACTTGCAGGAGCAGTCTGGCAACTTCGCACTCCATCTTGAACCCTTCCCTAACCCCGCTCCCCTGTAACACTTCTACGCCAACCCCCTTTCACCCTCCAGCGTAACGTGACGCCACCAGCACGTGGTCGCGCCCCTATGCGGATATGTACGGCTACAGAACAGTTTTACTACACACTTAGAGAAAAGTATGTTTCAGTCAACATAAAAATTGTTTGTATTAGGGCAAAAAAAAATACATTTAGTTGCCCCAACGAAATGTTTGGTTTGGTAAACCAAACTTGACAAAAAAAAATTATTTTGTTCAACTAACAAAATACGTGCTTGAATAAACAAAGCCTCTGATTTGGGCCAAATTAAATTGGACCATCAACAAAATATTTGGTTGAATCAACTTTATTTATTGGTTTGGCCACTCATTTGATTGCCTTTGTTTGAAAATACAACTCGAGAGTGTGTTTGTATTTGTATGTTACAGTTAGGATGGTATAGGTTCTTCACGTTAAAGTGAGCGCTTTCTGAAGCCCCCTCATTTGGAATAATAGTCAATAAATATATTTTATTGTAGCCTTAGGCGTTAACTTTTGAATATGGTGAAATGTATACACTGTGTTTATTGCTTATGTGGCAATATTTATTTTAAAAAGTGGTGGAAGGAAAAAAATGGCTAATAGGAAAAAAAGTAACTAGGGCCTCGAAAGTGCTCACTTTACCGTGAACAGCTTATAACAGTGTTTGCTAGTGCATTTATTGATGCTGGGGGTTCTACGGAAGATTTGCCCCGTTACTGCCCGTTTTCATGGACGTTTTCGTAATTGGTGGTGAGCAATTTTCGATGGAATGTTTCTAAGAAAATCGAAATTTTAGCCACTCAGAAAGAGATGCTGGTAGAGTGTAGTATTCACGATAGTTGTAAGTTTATTTTGTTTCGAGAAAAACGATAATACCATTAAGCAAGAATAAATAGTTGATATAAAACAGCGCAAATATTTACAGCATTATGCCCTACGTGAAAATTATAACAGGCGATGATTGTCGGACGGCTTTCCTACATGTCGTAGACGAGTGACGCCATTTTGCTAGCGAGTGCGTGGTACAAGCTGCCGTTTCACCTCTGTAATACTAAGCACTCTGTGACGAAACTGCAATTCCCGCTGCAATTGAAACTACGAAATCGTGCCTCGCCTCGATTCCGCGCGAATGAACGCCCGCCGCAGTGTGTTTAGTCGTCGAGCGCGCTGGGGTCATTAACGGGATGATGCGCCATTACCGAGTATTGAGCACAGCAAGTGCCCCCCCCCCCCCCCNGTCGCATACAAGATACGAACACTTGTACGAGGACGGCCGCACTGTACCTCGCTACAGAATTGCCGCCGATGAAATTTCAGACTCACCGAATGACTTCAATTCCACACTAACGAGTCCACGCGACTAATGAAAATTTGATTTGGGAATTCCGCGAGTTCATTAGACTGCAAGGCCAGACTTCGCAAATGTCCGAATTCTTTAGCCGTTATCATTTGTTCTCTGGCTTCCGCGTCAATGGCAATCTTAATTTATGTAGATAACATGTGCTGCGTGCACTAGATTGGCTCGTTCTGTTCCAGCGGGGGGGTTTTTTTTTTTTCATTTCACTGGTTTAGAGTTATCGAAAGTGTGCCCGAAAACCTTTAGTCAAATCACAAGATGAACAAGAAAATATCGATGCTTGAAACCTATTCCCTGCCACTAAATAAGACCGGGAATACACCTCACATAAAGGCGATTTATCATCACAGTATATATATCCCCTTTATGCTAGTCATTTATTCACTTTAGTTTAAAGTGGTATAAAACTTCGCGTATATTTCTAACGATGCAGAAAAGTATGCCTACCTATATGTTGACCAGATGATTGCATAATTTAATTTTGGAACAAAATTGACGCAGAGAGGTAGTCTATACTTAAGACACATTGAAAAATCACAACCTTTTCAGAGCCAACATTTTTTCTTAAACGCTGTAGGTTAGCCTTTGATGGTTTGATGATCAAGTTCTTTTCAGACAAGTCACAAAAGTTCTGTTTTAGAGTATCAGAATCCTCACTGGTCCAATGAAATGGGTTGAGTTGAGAGATTTGGGCGGCTCTTAACAACGAGGTCTTGAGAGAGCTGATGAGGATGAAATTATGTGAGAATGGAGCAGCGCCGGAGTGCAAGGACGGGGGAATCAGCAGATCCCCGAGAAAACCCTCCGACCAGCGGCATCTTCCGGCACGATCCCCACTTGCGAAAATCCTGGAGTGACCCAGACGGGGATTGAACACGGTTCGCCTTGGCGTGAGGCGGACAGTCTAACCACTCAGCCACCATGACCCCTTCACAATTAAATGGGATTACGTATAGCTTCAGACATGTCATGACAGTCAAAAACGATAATAATAAAAACTGTCGGGTCTGTGTAGAGTATGTTGAGTTCTAGGAAACAGTAAACTTTTCCCGCGATAAGCCACAGTCTCTAGGTATGCTAGACGTGACCTTGAAAGAGCAAGAACAAAGTGTCGTTACACAGGCTCGCGAAGAGTTTCTGCGCGGTCGTTTTGTTCTGTTGGCAGAAATTCTTGCGACGACGCGTAACAGTGGCGTGACCTTGACTTACAGGCAGGTGACGCTCTTTAGCGCTGATTCAAAAGGAAAAGGAGATAAGTAAATAAAAAGAGTCGTTGGTATTTACGTTTCCTGCGCAGGCGCGTTGCATAACTCCGGAAGGCGCTGCGGTAGTTAAGAAACTGGGTGAGCTCTCCGCTCGCGGAGGCTGCTAGCTGACCTTGGGCCTTGGTCGCCCACTGTCACCTCTCCAGTCGCTTTCGCATGCGAGGGCCGTCTTCGCTGCCGTTGCGACACCGCCTCCTGGAGAGAAGGGACTTGAACCGCTTCCAGAAGCCTCTCTTCGGCCGTGGAGATTCGCCAAGGTCGCCCCGGCACCTCTACTGCGCATTCCGGTAACTTCGGGTGCTAACGCGGCCGCGGAATGACTGAGTAAGATAATATTCGTGTTATTTTCTGACAACAGACTAAAATCCACCGTCCTATACATATTCGAGTCGGTGCGATTTGTTCGTCGGCTTATGCAGCAGTGACAGAACATTTTCCCTTTTGACTTGGTTGGACGTGATTGGGCCAGTCTCTCGTTAGTAGCTCGCTACTGACCCGAAGGCGTACAACAACTGATATAGAGGTGTCCGAACGAACTGTAGTCAAATTACTAACGTAGTACAAAAGCACAAGTGTTTAAAGTATAATTTGTATTAAAATAAAAACGCGAATTTTACAGGTGTGTACGAATAATGGATCTTACTGACGCGAATGCATCTTTCAAACCAGACCGAAAAATGGGGTACCAGGATGGAAACGGCGATGTTACAGAATAGGTAACTATACAGAAGAGAAATTGCGTGGTGTATACACTCGTGTGAACGGGCACGTATCTTATTTTACGTGTACTAGATGTTTAACATCCTTCAAAGTAGTCTCCGAGGTTGCCCACGGTTCGTTGCCAGCGATGAGGCAGACATCGTCACAGCATTTCGACGAGACGTGGCGCACATTGACGGATCTCATGCAGCCGGTGGTATTTCCCCGTCTGCCTCATCGCTGGTCGCAAGGACGTGTTCTGCACTCTACGCCGTCAGCGCGTCGCTGCTGCGACTCGCTCTACTGTGGGCTTTGTAGTTGGCCTCGCACAACAGTCTACTCCTGTTCCAGGTTCGTACTGGCACGTTTCCAGTTCGACACTCGGGTCGCCGAACTGCGAAGTTTACCGACTCTGTTTGTAGAACCTCTCAGCGCGTAATACGCTCGAAAGAGACGGGGAAAGAACTCCATACATTCAACGTGACCTTGGACACAGCAAAAACCTTCCTCACTCGTCGCGTTCCGCACGTTCAGCAAGATGGAACATCATCACGACCGGGAATATCAAAGTCTAAGCAAGCACTGCCTCCCTTCCAGCATACTGACTATGCGCCACGGGCTGCGACGCCACTTGTACAGAGCAAATGTGTCCATTATTTTCATCAGGTACTGTCCAATAAGGTTTACGTGTCCTAATATTTTGTGTGCTTTACTCTGCAGGATTTTTGCTTCATTTTCTCTTCCATACAAATCTTCATACTGTATATTTCGTTCGGTTTTGTGAAGAAGAAGAAGGGGTATTTCAATTCACAAAATTTACTTTCTCAGTAAAGCGAGTAAGTTTGCTTCTGAGCTCGAAAACGTCAAGTTAAAAAGTTACGAGCAAGAAATGCATAAAGAACAAATATTAATAAGTGTATGCTGTGTGTTTGCCAGTAACGCGAACACCAACGTGCCATTTAAAAATAAACAAATATTTTATTAGCATTATCATAACAACATAATATACATGCTATTGTACAAAGTATTGACGATGTTGCCTACACCGTTCAAAAATTGTATATCGTCACTAGAATATTTAAAATAAAGTGTAAAAATAACGGACATTTGAAAAAACCATTTTCCCACATTTCTATTGGAAACATTACCAAAACGTAACAGTAAAATAATTTTTGGAATAAATTTTTTTTTGTAAATGTACAGAATTGGTTTAATTAATCCGGAAATGTTTGCAAACACATAACATTATTAAATTTACAACAGCACATACTTTTCGTTGTATTTGTGAACAACTTGTTTATATGATTAATTTAGTGGAAGTAACGAACAAACATGTACGTAAAATTTAAGGAGTTTGTTTGGTGGAAGTATTGTGCCACAGTTTATTTAGTAACGGCATGTGTGAGTTCGAGCCAGGAATAGAGATAAGGCAATGAAGTACCGATACATCGACAGCGTAGTACAGCTGCGACATCATACTACGAGTAAACGACACAGACTGAAGGCACCTGGAGGAATGAAAAGTATTAGCCTTTTTGCCGAATGAAGTTGCGGTATCCGCGTGTCTCGAAAGCAGGAATTACGAGGAGAGGCAAAATTAAAAACGGGTGTAATTGCAGGTTGAAGTGGGAACGAGTGCAGCGAGAGGTAATGATGGCGTCGCAGCCGACGGGAAGTTGATTAGATGTAAGTCCCATCCTGCGCGGCCCAGGGGCTGCCTGGAGCCGGGCTGATTGCCGGAGCAGGCCGGACGAGGAGACTGGATTGGCGGGCCGTTGCGCAACGGCGGCGGCCAATTAGCGCNCGGCCGGCCAGCGGCAGCCAATGGGCCCGGTGGAAAGGTCGCTCGGCTCCGAGCCAGCTGCGCTTCGATGCAACTCGCTTCCTGTTTCGCTGCTATCAAGTAGCCTTCTCCCAGCTACCCGAGGCCGCTGGATAGCGCCACTGCAGAATGTTAACATTACGGGCGAACAGGAAAATATTTGATCCCACGTGGCTAGGGGTATCTGTAGAGACCCGGAACTTTTGCAGATTCATTTGAAGAAGAGTTGAACTTGAACCACACGTACCTTCGAGTTTCTTTTTTTTTTTACCGGATCACAGTTTGTTAGACACGCCCCGGACGACTTTTGACCAGTAACGAAAATGCAAGAAAAACCAGTACCGAATCCCTATGGCAAAACTGTGGCATCAGCCAATGAAAAATCGGGACCGCCATCGATGGTGTAGTGGTTGGACTACTCGCCCTCCCACCAAGGCGAACCGGGTTCAATCACCGGCCAGGTCACTCCCGGATTTTCGCAAGTGGGAATCGTGCCGGACGTTGCCGCTGTTCGGCGGGTTTTTGTTCGGGGATATCCCGTTTCCCCTGCCCCTTGCATTCCGGCGCTGCTCCATTCTCGCCTCGCTTCACCATCGGTTCTCAAGACCTCGATGTTAAGAGCCGCTCTTCACTTCGCTCACTCACTCATGTTGTCTTCAGGTTGAAAAGTTTTTAGCTCAAATGTAAAAACAATTTTTTTTAAATCCTGTTTTATACCCATGCCACTTCGGGGTCCGTGCACGTTTAATTGGCGTTAAGACAAACTATAAGAGAGTCACCTATTCACCACTTCAGAAATCGCAGCTCCTTTGGTCCGTTTATTTTCAACTACATCTGTCATATTGGTCCAAACTACACTGGACAGATGTTCAGCGCTATACTGCGTTCGTTATTGGCTGGTTGTGCACCGACTTGACTGTATCCAAGTTAACACTTTTAACAAGGTGCCCGTAAGCCAAACAGGCAAACATTTATTTATAATCCCCGACTTTTATCTATCTCATGCATTCTCATAATCCGTTTTATTCTCAAGTCTGGTAAGCTAGGTGCATAAGATGAGAAACGTGTCCCTCAAATATCACGCGGATAAAAAACATTGTCCAACCTTACAGCACTGAGTGAACTTGATAAAATGATAAACACTATTTATTCGGTTCGCTGTTGTTACAAGTTGACGTGAATATGGTCACTCTTTGAGCATTATGGGGCATTAACACGCATTCATCGGTACACACCTGATGAGCTCTTAACAAAAGTATAAAACGCCGGTGATACGTTACGTTTATGAAACATCCGAACATGTCGCACGTGTAGTGTTTTTCAAAGGTTTGATTAAAAAAGTGTGAAGATACTGTGACTAGACTATATGATGGATTACTGCGTACTTGGGTGAGTGAGTATAGTCGAGAGCGCTACGAGTGTTCGCCCTACTTCTGTAACGGCTCGCACGTAACTACAGCTGACGTGCCAAAAGGGCGGCCATAACTTCGCAAGCACGCGTCAACACGCGAATCTAGGTCACCTCGTCGAGACAGAGAAAACACGAATTTCGCTAGAGCAGAAATGAACCCCCATAAAATAAAATAAATATATGCACGAGATGAATGCCAACACAGGAGAATTATTACCATTCGCAAATGTAAGATATTAAGATATATATATTGTACAATATATTTTATTCATAACGCGCCATACGGAAACAATAAATTTGTCTGTTTTTTTCAGAACGTTTACGCAAAAGCTAAATCCCTTGACGGTTTCGCCAATATATCAAACATAAATTTCCATGAATTACCTTCAAATTTCCCGTACATATATTGTTAATACACGGGGATGTGCTTAATGACAACGCAAGGGCGTGTTTTCTGTTTTTAAAACAAACAAAACCACCCAACAGGGAACGTTCTTCATTTGACAACGACCGAAAATTTTCGTTCCGTGCGGTAACTAGAAGGCCTTTCAAACCATTCATTTCCATTCAAGTGTAAATTTTGAAGTGGAACCTAATGATTATTTGCCTTGGAGCGCCCGTGTGTTGATACAGCGGTCGCCGTCACCACTGAACCTATGACAATGCGTGTTATACGCCTTGTGTACACACATGCCTGGACTAGCCGCGAATTCCTTCTCTAACACTGCAGACTTCTTAAACACATGTACGTGTATTCTTATTTTTGCAACTGGAACACAGACACGCCTCAATGACAACCAATAAGAAACCTTCAAACAAACGAAGGACCAAGCCACTAGTCTTCTGTCAGCAGTACAAATGTCTTGTCACAAAAGCTGTACGTAGCCCAGTTGTCTCTCATAAAAATCGCCGAGCTTAAAAAATAAAAAATAAAAACAATTTGCGTGCTCAGTAGTCTGTTGACAAACTTCGTACACTTCCGTAAACAGCGGCTACTGCCATACCGGGAAAGCAATATATTTTTTAAACTTAGTTACACATTATTCGTTCCTGCTATTGCCAAGAGCTTATTATTTGCCTCAGTTTATTTTTTTCTCAAGGAAATCCGAACGCAAACGGACATATATTTAGGGTCAAATTTGTCTCGGAACGAACACTCGAAATACTTTCTTTCTGCAACTGCATAGTCAAAATCACTTACACAACTGAAATAACGCATCTAATCATTTTGCAACACGACCAAATTATATTCGTTCTTTTTAGAGAAACTGTGAACACTTAGAATGCAACTCTATAGCTATCCCCGTCATATATTTTTAAGCCGGCACACGCATAAGCACATTGCGTTTTTCACTATACATGTAAGGATCGCGTAACTCCCCTGTTAATAACAGCCCTAAATATTATAACAGGATAATTATTTTACTATGGCATGACCGACGACTTGCAAATATCTTTATATGTGGGGACACTTAAATGCTTTCAACACTAGATGAAATTAACGTAGCGAAATTACCACTTGCAACAAGCTATTGCGAAAATTATGTGTCTGTGAAGAGCTGAGCATTTCATTGGCCGTTGCTTACTGTTTGCGCTATGTCTTCTGTTCACTTATGCTCATTAAAATAAAAGTATTTTGTTTTCTTAAATTGAGTTTTTACTTACATTTTACCTGTAAATTACAATATTTCAAAATATAATTAATATGGGTAAATACAGGTAGAAAATCGGCGTGACGGCAATACCTAGTAAGAAATAGTTCTCATTGCAAAGTATTATTAAATTGAGAGCGCACGAAGACGGCGCGCTGTCCCTTTGGTGCTATTTCCTAGCTTTGTTTGCACCAGGCGGAGGAATAGCCTCAAAGTAGAACTTCAGCAGAACTTCAGACAGTCGGAAGTAACCGACGGGATGATCTGGTTGGCCCATCCGGAGGTACTCTCTGGTGTACGGATCAGGTGAGGTTGGACTCGTGCTGGCAGTGGTTGACTCCGCATGCTGGAGGAGGCTCGGAGAGATTCCTCCTCTTGCTGAAGAGCCGGGCGGTGAGCAGCGCACTGCTCCGGGGGCGTCCTGAGATGACGTCAGGGGTGTGGGTAGTGCTCCGGCCAGACCACACGCTTGGTAACTGAGTGCTAGGATCTNTCCTGAGATGACGTCAGGGGTGTGGGTAGTGCTCCGGCCAGACCACACGCTTGGTAACTGAGTGCTAGGATCTCATGCCTTGTGGTAGGACATGCTCGGTGTGATCTGGTAAATCAGATGGGGCTATGCTCGGTGCGGCCTGAAGAACAGGTCGGATCTACGGATTTGTTCAATTTCGGTGAGCGCTGGTCATGTCTACGTTGAGGGGGCGTGGTCCCTCTTCCCCGCCTACTGGGAGGCCTGGGTGCGGAATGGTCTCACGGCTAAGAGCGCCCCGTTAACAAATAAGAGCATGGCTGTGATGGCTGTGTATCATAATAATAATTATTATAGTCGGAAGTAACCATGAATTGACTATAAACAGTGTCGTGATTCTCTGAATGGCAAATGCGTGAGCGAGTTGTGAATCTGGATGTTTCTCTAATGCCTGGGATTTATTTTCTTTCCTGTTTTTATCGAGTCCCTTATGGTACACATTTGGGTGGTTCCTGTGTTCGACCCCTAACAGATGCGCTTGAAATGGATTCTCCCAAGTGGCACTTTATCCCAATTCTATGCCAATAATTGTGGAGTTGTTTGATCTTAGCCATATCAATTTATAGTCAATTAGTGCAGGAATTTGTTTAGCCTGCATGCNATAATTGTGGAGTTGTTTGATCTTAGCCATATCAATTTATAGTCAATTAGTGCAGGAATTTGTTTAGCCTGCATGTATAAATGGAAATAAAATATATTTTCATATTCTGTGTTGGGAAGGAATGTTAGAAGCGATCTTGGTTTTATATACTTGTTAGCATTACTTATGTTGGAGATTAATTTTTGAAAATGTGACTTGCTAGGGCGTAGAACATTATTTAATTATATTTAACAGATTATAATTTTTTNATAATTGTGGAGTTGTTTGATCTTAGCCATATCAATTTATAGTCAATTAGTGCAGGAATTTGTTTAGCCTGCATGCATAAATGGAAATAAAATATATTTTCATATTCTGTGCTGGGAAGGAATGTTAGAAGCGATCTTGGTTTTATATACTTGTTAGCATTACTTATGTTAGAGATTAATTTTTGAAAATGTGACTTGCTAGGGCGTAGAACATTATTTAATTATATTTAACAGATTATAATTTTTTNGAGATTAATTTTTGAAAATGTGACTTGCTAGGGCGTAGAACATTATTTAATTATATTTAACAGATTATAATTTTTTTGGCTTCTTATACTACTATAATTTCTGTAGTAATAGTCAGAAGTCATCAATAAGTAAGATCGATTTATTCCACATGGTAAATAAATAAAGGTACTCCATTAGTATTATGGTTATTCAATCATCGGAATGATAGGGCCTATACTATGTCTTGTTTAAGAAAAAAATTTGAATAACAAATGCTGATTATTAAAAAAAAAATTATTGTAGCTTAAAAACTGCTTACACCCCAATGATTTATATCTGCCCCACTTATGGAATGTTTCAGAAGTAGAAAAAAGCTGTTATGTGCAAAATATATTTTGCATTTCCGGACGGCAGTATTGCTTCAAAGAAACTTACCATACTTAAAACAGCATTGAAAGTGGTGATTTCATATGCTGTGTAATTAGTATAACTAGTGGGACATCTTATAAACTTTTAACTCTAATGGAGTACATTTGCTGATCAGAAACTACCGTTACTTCGTAGCTTACTAAAAAAACCATCTGATTTAGCTCTGAATTACAAATTTTCATTATAACTTTCGTCTTTTTAAAAACTTCCGTCGGGCGTCGTTTATTTCCAAGAGCTGTCGAGTCTTAATTAACAACTTTTTTTCCTTCTTTAATTATTCATTTCAATTGATTAAAAAAGTTTTCTTTTGGCCTACTCTAGGCCGCGAGATGTAAATTGCTCCACATTTCACGAATTTGTTTCGTTTTTCCCTTGAATGTATTCCTCGAGCTTTAAAACTAAAATCTTGGCTTAGTCAGGAAATCAGGACGTTGGCTGTTGTGCATTACTTACTCGAAATATTGACAGTTGTACCAATATTCAGCGTATTATACACACTTGCGAGACGTTTGCCACAATATGATTGCAATGCTTTCACTTTCATGGTATTCACAGCCTACTAAAGGATTTAGATTTTTACTTTCGTTCTGGAGATCCCCATTAAGGGGATATAGAGCATGTCAAGTACTTTATAAACAGTTTCTTTACAATAGACAATACACAGGTACTAATCCTATATACCGTACAACAGCAACAATTACACAACACTGTGAATCAGTAAGATAGAAATTAATAATACAAATATACATTATATTTCTGAACTGTAAACTACTACAGTCTTCTCTCTCCCAACACATATATTTTACAATCCCTTTATACGAAGCACCTTATGAAATATAATGTATTTTCCAATATTAACTATCCTGAGCAATAACATTAACTTTTTTTATTTCTGCAATTTCTACAACACTCGCCCTACAAAACTCTTTTGCTACTTAGGCCTTTTAAGTAAGTAGTCTTTAATTTATTCTATACTGCCAGTGGATATCACCACCAAACACTACACTCTAAAAAAATCCNTTTAAGTAAGTAGTCTTTAATTTATTCTATACTGCCAGTGGATATCACCACCAAACACTACACTCTAAAAAAATCCATTTATAGTTTTCTTTACCACAAAGAAAACCATTTTTTTAAGGCTGTTTGTCTACAGTAACACAATATTGCTTTAATTCAAAGAGAAGGCTAGAGAAACATAGGTTTGCTTTNTTTAAGGCTGTTTGTCTACAGTAACACAATATTGCTTTAATTCAAAGAGAAGGCTAGAGAAACATAGGTTTGCTTTCAATAAAGGTTTCCTCTATACGTAATTGTTTTATGGCATTATTACATTTATTTATAGCCATGAAATAAACATTCTTTGAGATACATTCGTTCTCAGTTAAAGAAAAACTACTTGGTACCAAAGGTAACGGTTTAGCGGCATTCATTGAAAAGTATTCTGTCGTGCCTGTCCCGAAGCAATCTTTCATCAACCAGTATATTTAGCAGTTACAAAACTGCAACTGAGCAAGTACAGTGCTCCTGANGTCCCGAAGCAATCTTTCATCAACCAGTATATTTAGCAGTTACAAAACTGCAACTGAGCAAGTACAGTGCTCCTGAAGACTTTTAATGTCATCCTGAAGTAGGGTTGCCAACTCTCGCGATTTGTACGGGTATTTCCCGTATTCTGAGGCTGAAAGAATTGAATTATTCCGTACGGAAAATTAATTGAATGTTAATAAAAATAGTGTNGTCCCGAAGCAATCTTTCATCAACCAGTATATTTAGCAGTTACAAAACTGCAACTGAGCAAGTACAGTGCTCCTGCAGACTTTTAATGTCATCCTGAAGTAGGGTTGCCAACTCTCGCGATTTGTACGGGCATTTCCCGTATTCTGAGGCTGAAAGAATTGAATTATTCCGTACGGAAAATTAACTGAATGTTAATAAAAATAGTGTNATTTCCCGTATTCTGAGGCTGAAAGAATTGAATTATTCCGTACGGAAAATTAACTGAATGTTAATAAAAATAGTGTCATTAATTTACTACTTCCGTGATTGCAGGTACGTTTATACTACTGGTGTAACGAAATGGCAGAATATTTTGCAATAGTTGAAAATGATGAAACATTATTATTTGAAGTCACAAAACTGGCTAAATACAAATTTTCTATGTGAAATTAATATTTTGCAGTTGTATTGCTGAGAGAAAGTGAGGATTTATGTATAATTCTAATGTTTGCACGTTACAGATATAAAATTGTTGTTTTTAATAACAATTTTCTTTGATCATTTCATTATGATCATATGTGTGTTGAGTTGTTGGAAGTGTCTCCTACGGCGAATATCAAAAAAGTTGGCAACCCTATCCTGAATTGCAGTCATTTTCGAAATAACCAACCACAAATCTTCACAAGTGGTGATATATTCCGGCCTACGTTACTCCCTGGTCTAGAATAGAAAATTACACCAAACGGATGACGTGCCAGATTCGTGCTGCACACTCACTTTAACAATAGTTCGCATAATAACTATTTCTATAGTTTATTCGCAGTTACTTACAACTTTTCTGAAGCCCTGCTAAAGTTCTACTTCGTGGATATTCCTCCGCCTCATGGAAACAAAAGCTTAGAAAATTACACCAGAGGGCCAACGCTTGGCAATCGTGCGCACCGAGTAAATTATTTTACATAAAAACTACACCTAATTTTTCATTGTCTTTGTTCATAATAATTACAAATGAACTATTGTATTTTATAGACCAAATATAAGTAAAATTCCAATCTAACCAAAAATAAGGTACTTTTATGTTAACACAAGTATAAAACGCTTATGATACATGACATACTTAGGAAGCAAGCAAATACTCTTACGTGCCGTGATTTGTAAGAGGTTTGATTTAAAAAGTGTGACTCGAGATAAGTCCACTGGCAGTAACCGACCGTTTCACCGAAACAATGTTTTCTTTCGTGGGTGGAGGGGCTAAGGGGGTGGGGGCATTCTGGTTTCTTCCCTAGTATAGACTATTCACGGTAAAGTGAGCACTTTTTCAATCCCTCTTATTTGGAATACTAGTCAATAAATATATTTTATTGTAGCCTTAGACGTTAACTTTAGAGTCCGGTGAGATATATACTTTGTGTTTATTACTTACATGTCAGTATTTATCGTAAAAAGTGGCCTAAGGGTGAAAAAATGGCTGATAGAGAAAAGTAACAAGGGACTCGAAAGTGCTCATTTTACCGTGAACAGCCTATGGCTGTTCTTTACGCGCGGTTGTTGTGAAGCCGCCTTTCCCCATGCGCACCCCTCTTTGTCCGCGCCCCGCGGGACTTTCCCACGCCGCTGGTCTTTCATCAGATAGCAGCCTGCAGGGAGACACGCGACCCGCCAACCACGGTCCAGGAGCTTCTTTTTAATTACACCGCCCCTCTCGGTCGTCCGCACCCCCCTGCAACAAGTTTTGCTCACTTCCATCCCCCCGTCCCCGGTAACGTCGACCTCCACAACCGCCGCGACACTGAAGTCTGTTCGCGGTTTCCTAGCACTTTTTGAATCG